>PVKU01009374.1:0-62538 GCA_004027475.1 Anoura caudifer
GCCCTTTCTTGCCTGGAAGGTCTCTTTTGAGAAATCAGCTGACAGTCTGATGGGAACTCCTTTGTAGGTGACTGTGCCCTTATCCCTTGCTGCTTCTAGAATTCTCTCCTTCATTTTAATCTTGGCTAATGTAATTATGATGTGCCTTGGTGTGTTCCTCCTTGGGTCCACCTTCTTTGGGACTCTCTGAGCTTCCTGGGCTTCCTGGAAGTCTATTTCCTTTGCCAGATTGGGGAAGTTCTCCTTTATTATTTGTTCAGATAAGTTTTCCACTTGTTGCTCTTCCTCTTCCCCTTCTGGTACTCGTATAATTCGGATGTTGGGATGTTTAAAGATGTCCTGGAGGTTCCTAAGCCTCTCCTCATTTTTTTGAATTCTTGTTTCTTCCTTCTTTTCTGATTGGTTGTTTGTTTCTTCCTTCTGGTCCACTCCATTGATTTGAGTCCCAGTTTTCCTCCCATCACTATTGGTTAACTATACGTTTTCCTTGATTTCACTTATTGTAGCCTTCATTTGTTCATCTAATTTGCGGCCAAAATCAACCAATTCTGTGAGCTGCCTAATCACCAGTGCTTTGAGCTGTGCATCTGATAGGTTGGCTGTCTCTTGGTCACTTAGATGAATTAGCTCTGGGGCTTTGATGTGGTCTCCTGTTTGAGCCATTTTTGTTTTGGGGTTTTTTTTTTTGTTTGTTTGCTTTTTGTTTTTTGTTTTTTGGTCTGGTCGGGGCTGTGAGGAGCGGAGCCTTAGGTGTTCACCAGGGCGGGACAGCCCAGTCACTGGGTCGTGATGCTGGATGTGGGGGCAGGGTCCAAGAGGGAACAATAGCGCTTGCTCTGTTCTCTCTCAGATTCCAGTCCCTTCCACCACTTTCCCCAAGCAAATTGGGCCCTTCTGGTGCTGATTTCCATGTGGGTGGGCTTGTATACATTCTAGGACCCTGTGGGTCTCTCTAACAAACTCTTCTGTGAGGCTGGGATTCTCTCCCAGCACCCCAACCCGTATAAGTGTACCCAATCCGTGCTTTTTAGGCTTTATTTCCCTGCGCTGGGGCCCTGCGTTGCGCAGTCTGTCTTGCTGCCCATTTTCGCCTGGTTTATTTGCGTGCAAATGTGTGACTGCAGTGCCACCTTGTGCGCCTTGCTTGGTCTGCTTGTTGCCTCCCCGCGTTTGGTAACCGCCACCTGTGCGCCTGGGGTGTGCCAACCGCCACCTGTGCGCCCAGGACCAATAGCCACTGCTTTTTCCTGCTGCAACCCCTCTCCACTGGCCGCCGACTCCGCCCCTCTTACCAGTCTGGGTGAATTGTTGTCAGACTTCCGTACAATTCAATTTTCTATCTGTTCTGGTTGGGTTTTGTTTTTTTTTTGGGGGGGGGTTCTATATTTTTGTTGTCCTTAATCTTGGTTGCGAGAGGAGGCACAGTGTGTCCACCTACGCCTCCATTTTGGCCGGAAGTTCTCTCTAGCCACAGTTTTTAGTATCCTGCCTTGCTCTTTTCATTCAGGGTGGCTTCTGACAATACCAACAATGTCCCTACTTGAAGGGAGAATAAATAAGTAGCAACGGTAGAGCTCTGTTATGTGAGGCTCCTTCATTATTTCAGTGGTACCTGGGGGACAGTGGGAAAAATGACTTGCCATTAAGAAGCCTCTGCTTTCTCTTCCTCAAGCAACCACATAACATTCTGCAGAGGCGCCTCATGGAAACCAACCTGTCTAAGCTCCGAAGCAGTCGTGTCCCTTGGACCTCCAAGACCAACAAACTCAATCAGCCCAAGTCTGAGGGACTGAAGAGATCTGAGGATGATGACATGATTTTGGTTTCTTGCCAGGTAATGTTCTGAGAACAGCTTTTCCAGGGTTTTCTGGCAAGTACAATTTGGGCTTATTATGATCCCAATAAGTGGGTTTCTTACCTCCATATTATAGCATGTGGGTCTTACCATAGAATTTGCAAGTGAATTTCAAGGAGGGCACTCCATGCAACAGAGAACGTGTATGCAGTATTTTGCATGCATGTGCATCCTTGCAGAAAAAAGGACCAAAACATTCATCAGATTTGCATAGGGCTGTGTGATACACACACGCGCACGCGTGCACACACACACACACACACAGACACACACAAGACCTACTTGATATATGGAATGAAACACCCAAATTCCTTTGGGATCTTCTGTCACCTCTAGGTTCTGCAGGGAAAAGAACCCCTCAAAGGAGACTCGGCAGTGGGTAAAGATGGGATGCTACCACCCCATATTATGAAGATGCTCTCCACCCCTGCCATTCACATGACATCTGCTACTTGCTCTCTGGATCTCCCTTCCCTTGCTCTTATTGAACAGTGTGTTTCCTCTTCACAGTGTGCTGGAAAGGATGTGAAAGCCCTGATTGACACAGGCTGTCAGTATAATCTCATCTCTTCAGCCTGTGTGTATAGACTGGGGTAAGTAGCTGTCGGATGCAATTGTACTGGATGGATGGATGGAATTCAGATGCTAATCACTCTTTGCCTGAATCTGTTTTGAGGTTAGAGATGGTGAAGGTCTCTACAGAGGCTCCAAGAGAATTATGCAGAGCTAAAATATCAGCTGGATCCAGTCTGTAGTAGAGGGACAGAGTGAGGGTCCTTGGGCCCCTGGGAGGAATCAGTGAGCCAGGAAAGCCTCAGACTTTCCATTAACTCCTACGTATTAAGTTTTGAGAAAAGTCCACTGGGCTCTGGAATGAGAGAATGTGAGATTCTTGGCTGCGATGTGTCATACCCTGATCCGGATTTGTGCCCTGCCCAGACATCAAATGAGAAGGAGCTGTCCTGTTCGTATAACCTTCATGAGAGCAACAGCAGGGAATGTGGGAGGCCTTGGCTTATTAGGGTCCTTCTGAAGGTCACACTGCCTGTCCCAAGAAGCATAAGTCTGAACTTGGAATGGGACTGCTGCTGCTGCCAGGCCTGAATAGCGGTCATTAACCAAAAGTTTCTTGGTGCATTTTTCTCTTTCTGAAGAACAAGTAAAATGACATCTTACCTCCGTGCCTGCTGGGTTTTGGGTGTGAGAGGCAGATACCTCATATATTGAATGTCTTCAGTTCTCTAACAGCTGGTAATGAGTTTTTCCTCTTTTAGTCACAGAAAGCCATTTTGTATCCTTCCTCCTTTTCACTCAATCTGTACTTTCATTTCTTCTTCCTTCTCTTTCTTCCAAAGTCCCAGAGGGGCACTGAGATGTAGCCCAGAATTGGGAGGATCAACCCAGTGTTCTTTTCCACTTCTGTATCCCTACACACAACAAGTCATTCCCTAGCCCAAATCCCTGCATCGACACAATCGCTAGGGTAGATATAATGGCCCATTTTACACACTTTCAAGGTGTTCATGTTCTTAGGGAGGGCTGGCACAAGACTTGATTTGTGGAATCAGTGGCCTATGCTACATGATCTGTCTGTTCTTGTTTCTACCCTGCCCTCCACCTTCACCATCACTGTGTCTCTTTGAAGCTGCCTCTGTGGGTTTGGTATGTTGCTATACAGGGTGGTGGGGGGAGTCCAAGATGCAACTGCTCTTGTGGGAAGAACCCTGGGCTTTTTAATGTGGTGAAAAGATGAGATAAAGTGCAACATGATGGTTCCAGAAAGACTAATGATGTCCTGGTGCATAATTAGGCAGCAGACTGCCATGATTCCAGAGGAATTAATAACCATCTGTAAAGCTGCAATTATTATTTTTTTGGATGGGCTATAACACTAAAAAGAGAGGAAATGGAGTAAAGCAGAAGTATTGGCACAGAAAGTCCATAATTAAGTATTTATCCACCAACCCATAATGGTTCGGGTGCTAGCTGTTCCCATCACGTTACATAACTGAAACCTTGGATGCTGTTTCTTTCCTTCCTCCCCTGCACAGACAAGTTAAATTAGTTGGAACTTTCTTCGTGATATTCCTTGCTGATATCAATATCAATGCACTTACTGACATTAAACTTATAACCTAAGACTAACTGATGAAGGTAGACTGAAATAAAAAAGACATAGAGAAAATTAGACATTGAACAAAGTATCTTCTAAAATTAGAATCAACCTGCCCTGTCTGAGATCTGTTACCCACAGAGGGGTAAAAGGACATGTTAACTAAGCTGCCTTGAACATGAGTGGGGATGTTAGGATACAGAATAGGATTCTCTGAGTGTGTCAACTCTTATCTTTTACCAGTGCACATAGTGGCATATCTCTTTACGAACAGGAGCTGCATTTTTAGTTTTTCTTATATCCCTGGGCATGTTTAGGACACAGTGCTAAAACAAGAAGTGTGGACTGGCTAGCACTTTTTTTGTAAATTGATCCCAGGAAATCCCTGGAAATTTTCAACTATGGGTCAGAAGGTAGATATTGCCAGATTCCGTCAGAAACCTCTGCCAAGGGGATTCTGCTATCTTCTTCTCTGGTGCAGACTCAAGGATCATGTTAGATCTCACAAGCATGAAGGAGAGAAGCTTTCTCTACCCCGGCATCTCAAAGTAGTGGGCCAGATTGAGCACCTAGTGATCACATTGGGCTCCCTCCGCCTGGACTGCCCAGCAGCTGTGGTTGGTGAGTAGAACTGGGGACTGGACATGTGGGCCCAAATGTAAGTCCTCTTCCTGCTCATGAGATCTCATGTCTGTAAATATTGACTTCTTCAAAATCCCAGGCTTTCGCTTCTCGGTACTGTAGACCTTGTCCAAATTATTGTCCTCCAAAATACCAGTGGGACCCTCAGCTACATTCCAGGCAAGTTGAGAGTTACTCTTGAAAAAAATAGAAGGAGGGAGGGGCAAGACAATAAATATTTTGTATGCCAGTGAAAGTGGCCCTCAGAGCTTTCCATGAGCTACTTTGAGGTAGAGGGCAAGATCCTCTTACTCCTATGCCATAAATCCCTTGATAATTTCCCACCATCTATTACTTTCCCTAATGTGTTCTATTCTAAACTACTCTAAGTTCTTGATTTTTATTTAAAGTTAAAAAGACCTGGGTTTGCCCTGGCTGGGTGGTTCAGTTGGCTGGAGCATCATCCTGTACATTAAGAGGCTGCAGGTTCAATTCCTGGTCAAAGCATGTACTTAGGTTGCAGGTTCGATCCCTAGTCAGGGTGCATAGGGGAGACAACTGATTGATGTTTCCCTCTCACATCGATGTTTCTCTCTCTCTCTTTCTCTCCTTTCTTCTCTCTCTCAAATCAATAAAGGTATCCTTAGGTGAGAATTTAAAAAAAAAAAAAAAAAAAAAAAAAAGACCTGCTTTTGAATCTTGGTTAAAAAGACCAGGGTTTGAATCTTGGTTCTATTGACTTTTTACTATAATGATCTGAGAAAATTACTTAAAATAGCAGATGCACAACAGATGTTTATTAGATGGATAGAACAAATATTTATTGGATGGATGGATGGATGGATGATTGATTGGTTGGATGGAAACTAATGGTGACAAGGCTGACTTCTAAATGAGTATGGAAATGGCTGAATTTTAATTTTTTTTTATTAGAGGACAATGAGAAAAACTTGTCCCTTGGTCTCCAGACTCTCCGATCCCTGAAGGTAGGATTGGTTCTACTTTCCCTTTGATATTTCCTCTCTGCGGAAGGGGTCATCTTATATGGACACCCCCGAAGTGAGATCATTAACAGTAACCAGTGATTCTCCTTTGTTTTCAGTGCATCATAAACTTGGATAAGCACCAGCTGATCATGGGGAAAACAGACAAAGAAGAAATCCCTTTTGTGGAGACAGTTTCCTTGAATGAAGACAAGTGAGTATCCAGATGGGTCAGATCAAGTCAAATCCATTTGCCGTTAACTAGAGGGGTTCTCATATGGGATGTTGGGTTGTGTTCTTTTTTTTTTTTAGGTATAATTAACATATTATATTAGTTTCAGGTGTGCAACATAATGATTCAATATTTGTATATATTACAAAATGATCATCACAGTAAGTCTAGTTAAACATCCGTTACCTCATTTTTTCCCCGCCACTGCCCCCCCACCCCAGCCATCCCCATGGGTTGCGTTCTGTCTGTGGCCTTCAGTCATACCACAGATACACCCTCCCCAGCCCCACATTTCACCGTCTTACAAAACTCTCTAGCTCACATTTCAGAATGAGCAGTGATGACACTGCACAGAGTGGTGGAGGAAATGAGTAACTTTTAAACTAAACTTATGCTTGCCTTCCTAAAGTCCTTGAATTGGGTATCATTTCTTCTATTTCTTTCTCCTTTCAGCACTTCAGAAGCATAACTGCAGCCTGCAGCATGTCTGCACAGATGCATACACACCAGGTGGACAGATGGAGAAAACGGGGTTTGAACCAAACGTAGTAGCAACTTGCTGTGGACCAAGTCCTTTTCTCTAATAGAAGCCACAGGGGCTCTTTCCCACCCAGACCTCTCTAGACTTTAGTCTGTGCTTAGAGATCTTGTCTGGTTATAGCCATTGTTTTCTACTCCTTTGACCACTTAATATAGACATTTTGACACTGCCAGGTCTCACTTGTGGCCTCTTTCTCTGCTTCTTCCAGGAATTTGCTTTTATTAGTCAAATATAGGGGTTGGCAGGTTCTATTTCCCCATAAGTACACTTGCTGCTTTTCCTATAGCTAAAATGTATAGTAAACAGGAACCTGACCTTTATCTCCTTTCAGCTGTTTCAGACATGTGCAGGATGTGTCTCAGAATTAACATCTCTTCTAATTCATTCATTGATTTCTCAAGTATGGATAGATCTGAGATCTGAAAGAGCCCAGGGAGATAATCTAATTCAACCCTTTCATTTAGAGGTCCAGAGAGGTGAGTGAATTGTCTAAGCTCAAACACAGAGTCAGTAGCAGAAGGGACCTAGAACTCAGTTACTGACAAGCCAAGCCTGTAACCAGTTCTCCCATGCTGCTTCATTTATCTTTAAGACTTGAGAGGAAGATGAAGAGATGGAGGTTTGTAAAAAGGAAGAGTAGGGGAGGAATGTGCTTTGGGGATGGAAGCAAGGAGGACTAGGTATCCCTCCCTCCTGTGAGCTAAGTCCACTGAAATTCCCCTGCCCTGAATTGTCACATTTAGGCCCTTGTCTTGGTATCTAAAAGCTGAAGGTACAAAGATCAACAAGATGGTCTTTCACCTGGAATTTCTTGAAGGGGAGGAGGGGAAGGAACCACAGACAGAAGGAACGTTAATTACTCTCTGAGATGGAATTGAAGGCTTCAGTAAATACCGGTAATCTGGTATCATTGTTAGACATTAATACTTCCAAGACCCAGTCACTGTCTCTGCCTAGCCTGTTGTTTGTCTGCCATGGACTCAAGTAGCTGAGAACAGGAGTCAGTAAACCAGGTGAAAAAACCTGGAGCAGGCGCAGAATGGAAGGGAGGACTAGATAGAATCAGTTGGTGGGAAGGCCTACACAGGGAAATTTTTTTGGGAAGGAAACTTCCAGATTGAGGGTTTGAACACTCTTTAGCTCTGTACTGGTATGAGGGAAGTGGGAAGGCAGAAGCTGGCAGTGTTAGTAAGGAAAACATTTTCTGACTGCCCAATATTTCCTGACCCCTCTCCAAGAGTGAAGATCACAGGGACTTCTTGAAGCTTTTTATTGGGATGTCAGCTTGGGCACACAGATACCTATAATGGCATTTCTTCTTCAATTTGGTCATAGAAGTGCCTGGAGAAGTCAGGAAAATAGCCAACTATGGGTATCCTTTTCGGAGATTCCCAAGTCTACCCTTGATCCATAGCATGAGTTCCCAGAGTGTTTAATGGATTCCACTTAGAACTTTGCCAGGTCCCACCAACAGTCTTGTCTAGCATTCAGCTGCTGCCCCTACCAAACAACTCTTTGGGACTTGGAATGTTGTTAGCCTTACAGAAGCTCCTTTGAGGCTAGAAGGAGACTTGGTGACCTCCATTGAACAGCTGCAACCAGTTATCCGAGTCATCTGCAGGCCCTGTTCTTATCAGCCCCTATAGAGGAAATAAGATGGAAAATTAAGCATAGCCACAATAGAGGTGGTCACCTTTGAAGCTTTAGCAGGGGTGCTCCCAGGTTACCAGCCTTCATTGCCCCCTCCACCTCCACTCCATTTTCTTACCTAGGGGGCTTGTGCCTTTCCACCGAGGCCTCTCTACTCTCCTCCCCTACCTGTCATGACAGCACTTTGGTCTGCTTCTTATCCTAGGACTGAGATGAAGTACTTCACCCCTTCCTTCCCTAGTTGAAATTTCACTCCAAGCCTTGGCTCCTGGTTACAAGTGAGGCTTGTAGGAAATTCCTTGGCCTGGTGTATTCTTATATAGGTTCCCTGTGGACCAGTGAGACAAGGAATTCTCAGGTACTAGAATGATTCTGTGCCCTTTGAGTTCAGGATTATATGGTGTCGGGGGGAAGGTAGATGACCTTTAGTGATCTTTCTGGCCTTTGACAGTTAGTCAGTGATTTTTTAAATTTTGGAATAGAAACAATTGGGGCAATTTGAGCTTAGGGCATCATAATCTCAACATAGTCAACTCATTGAATTTACTAAGCAAATTGTGTTTTAAACCTCAGGCTTCATAGAGGTACCTTAAAATGTCTGAAGACAATTATGGGAAATCTTGAGCTTCATTAATCTTTAAATGCTGCCAAATTGATTACTCTGGTAGCCCATATCTCCTTGATATTCATTAGGGAGCACTGGGTCTATTTCAGGGGGTGCTGGCAAGGTAAGTAGGTAAGGTCAGTTCTTCCCAGAATTCTAGAAAATTCTCTCTGGCACCTCTGACTGAGTGTACAGGAAGAGAGTAGCTACTTAGGTCACAGTTCTGAAGACAGGCAGTAACAAGAAGTAGCTCTTAGAACTGGTACCCCTCCCCTTCCTTACTAGATGTCCATCTCAAACACAGAAAGTTTGGAAAAGACTGTTTTTGTCATTTGGTATTTCTATGTCTGACTTGTTTGAGGAACAAATGTTCTCTGACCTTTCTACTTCCTTGCCCTGCGCAGATCCCATCTGGTAAGATTTTCTGCTCCTTAGCTCAATGTGTCTATAGAATGATTGCTTGGTGCGTCAGCTATCCTCACTCTTATGTAATAGAAATATCTTTCTAGGTTGGGGACATGGAGGAGACAAACTGGATTACTTCCTCCCTCTGTTGCCTGGCCTCTGCATTAGCACTTTATCTGCTCAGTGTTTCTGGCTGTGTTGGGTTTATTTGTGAGATTGATGTAACAATAAAGTGAAATCTTCCCCTGTGTGTGTGTTTGTCTGACAAAGCGTCTGTGTCAGGGCCCCTGGAGGGTGGGGAAACTGGGAACAGCCTAATTGCTGCGTCAGTATTTGTCTCATAGGGTGTTCTGAACACAAGGCTTTGTTGTCCCCATTTCCTCTATTGCTGCTGGCTTTCAACTCTCCCTCTTACTGGCTGTATGTCCTTGGGCAAATTAGTGAACCTTTCTGAGCTTGGTTTTGTAACCTATAAAACAACTCATAATAGTACTTACTTTATAATGTCAAGTGAGATACTCCATGTAAAGTAGTTGGCATATAGTATTTCCTCAAAACTTTTTTTTAAAAAAGATTTTATTTTTATTTATTTATTTTTAGAGAAAGAAGAAGGGAGGGAGAAAAAGAGGGAGAGAGGAACATCAACTGGTTGCCTCTGGCACATCCCCATCTGGGGACCTGACCAACAACCCAGGCATGTGCCCTAACTGGGTTCGAACCAGCGACCCTTTGGTTCACAGGCCGGCACTCAATCCACTGAGCCATACCAGTGAGGGTGAGAACAGACTTTTATGGTGGCTCATCAGTATGAGAACACTTCTAGAAAAGGAGATATTTATTTAGTTCAAACAAATAGAAGAGGTTTGGGAAGGGGAAGGGTTTAATGAACCTAAATATATAGTTAAAGCCATTATCTAAGTGACATTTCAAATAAATGCATTGCACAGATGATAAAATTTTTATGTTAATATTTTAAATATTTAAACAGTATGAGTAAATAGTCAACAAGAAATAATCTTTATGCCAGTGGTTATCATAATCTAGAATTAGGGTTCTGTTGCTACTCAGATGACTATCATTCCACCTCAGAAGGTTTTCTGTCTTATGTTTGTCCATTTATTCTACATATTAAAAATATAAAAAGACTTACCCAACCTGACTCTTAAGCAATAAGGGACAGAATCAAGATTCATAATCATCTTAATGGAATACCAACAATATTAAGTTTTAATGGAGTTAAAAAATACATTCTGACTTCCATTTTTAGAACTTTATTGCGCTTGCACGGTAAGAGAGAACTTGGACTAAGAAAGGTTCATGTGAAGATGATGTTGGTGTTTTAGCTGATTAATCTCTGTGTGGCATATGAAGGACTGTGTGTGGAGAAGATGTCATTCATAAGCCAGGGACATGTATATAATAAGTAGATCATCCAGAAAAGGACAATGGCAACATGACTGTTCTTCAGAGCTGTCATGCCGTCATCTGGAAAGTGTTTTCCTATCACAAGAAAGCAGGTGTATCCAGTAGGTGGAGGTTGTAGAGAGGCACATCCTGACGCAATTGGCGGGAAGCATCTGCTCTAACTGTAGTTATAGTTATACTCTATTCCGGGGACATACTAACCCTCACAAAGAAGGTAGTATTGTTCACCATTTTGCAGAAGGAAAAGCTAAAGCTCATAGTAGTATAAAGGCACAAGTATTTAGTACAAGTAGTAAATGGATTGTCTTCTAAATTCTCTCACTGAAAGTGAAAGGTGGAATGATCATTTTGAAAAAGATTTCTGCATTGGGTAGAAGGTTGGATAAGGAGACCTACTAAGTCATTTCTCATGCCCAAATTGTATTGAGTGGCATTGTGAATCATATGTAGTTTCTTGTTGACTCATTGCCATCACTGCAAACATAGACTCATTAATTACGAGCTTTTTACCCAGGTTTGAAGGGTTGCAGATTACTCTTCTCAAGAAATCAGAAAGCTGAGACAAACTCGTGTGTTATAGCCTGGACTTCTCTGTGAGCTGTTGCTACTTCCTTCCATTGTCAGTGCATCCTCAGCTATACTTTGCTAGTGTCTTATTTTATGCTCACTTACCTGGCTGATGACTTATTGGTAGCTGTTTCTCACATGGTGTCAAGCATATAGGCATTGTGACAAAGACCTTCTCGAAAACCTTTTTAATTCAAGGGTTGTGCTATGTTCTGGAAGACTGGGGTTCTCAGATGCCTGACCAGAACAGAGGAATATCTGGGTCTTTACCTGCTTTTAGGCACTGACTTGCCCAAAGGTTCTAGCAGCTTGGTGACTGTAGGCCTTGTCCTTTCCTTCCAACATCCTTACATGCTGTACTGGACATATGCCCCTAACAAGCACATCCCAGCCACCACAACCAAGGATGGGGATTCAGTCCTGGCATTGCTTTTCCTGGAGCCAGAGTAGCCTCCCAATTCGTAATCAATACAGAAAACCTAATTCTCCAGGGAACCCACGCACTTCAGTGTTGACATACTCAAACCCCATCAGTTGCCTTAAACAGGAGAAGCAGGTTGGGAAGAGGGAACGTGGTTGATCTAGTAGAGATACTTGTGTTTGCCAGAGGAGACACTTGGAGGGGAGAGGGAGTAGGGACATATAATCACATGTACTGTGATCCCATATAACAGGAATTTAACTTTGCTTTCATCATTTGGCCAACTAATGTGGGATATCTTAGGATTTCATTATTGTTGGAAACCACCCTGCTTGGTTTCAGAAACTGTACCCCCCCCCGCCCCCACGGCTAAGGCTGAGTGAGAGACCTTGAGACCCTAAGCCACTAAGGAGACAAAGTTTATCTCCCTGGCAGGAACACCGCCTCTACCCACTTTACTTCACCCTGTCTGGCCTCCAGTGCATGACTGGTTAGCCAATGACAGGTAGGATTCCTCAAGGGAGGGATGACCTAAGACAGGCATGGTCACTAGGGGGCCCTCAGGGAAGGACTTGGGGGGCTATGGAGAAAGGGGGTGATGGACCCTCGCCCCTTGGCTTTGACATAGTCTGAGTCTTCATTCTGTCTGCAAGAAGTCTCCTAATCTCTTGACTGCCTTGTTTCCCCTGCCTGACCGAAGACTGAAACAATGCTGAAGGTGGGTGTGGCCCTGTGCTGGAAAGGGTGGGTTCCCTGGGTGACTAGGCCTAAGAAAGAATGCATAAAATCTTGTGAAACCTGCTTTGCTAATACCCTCAATTTAAATGATAAGGATCCAAGCATCAAATGAATTTGTTTCCCTAAAGTTTTATTGCCCTTTAGCTATCTGACCCCGACTCAAAATAAGCTCTGAGTTCTTTGAATGTTATCTATTGTTTCATCATTTCTGCCTGACAATGATTTGATTGATGAGCTTTACATATGCACCCTGTATTCCTGTGCAAACTAAACCCAATAAAAGTCTGTCAAGACAAGAGTTAGGGCACTCTCTTCTTGAGAGAGTAGCCAAGGTGCTCTGAGGCTCTATCCTCTTGAGAGAGTGGCTGTGCCATCCCTTTTCCTCCACAGGACTCAGTAATCCATGTGAATTTGTCGTGTCTCATCCATAATGCCGCAGACACTGCTGGCTGGTGTCCGCATCAGTTATGAAATACTGGACTCCTGGATGTGCTGGATACCCTTATTCTTTGGGGGGCTGATATAGTGGTTCTTATCTTACCTATTCATAACATGGGTAAGGACATGAGAATTTGGTGCTGAGGAAGCAATTACTGTGTTTTGAAAGTTCTATAGAAACTGTTCCCTGCACGTTTGAATTAGTGTCTCTCGGTGGTATATATGAACCAGCTGGGGGAACATTAAAGTGAACAGGTTTCATAAGGACCAATTAGACCTCTCAGGTGTGCGAAGAGTGCCTGTTCAAAGGTCTGAAGAAGGGCAGCCAGAGAGGAGAGTTTCTAGCTGTGTATGTCCCATGGCAAGTAGAATTTCAGAAATGGTTAAGACTCAGGATGAGCAGGTAAGAGGTGAGGGGAAGGGCAGGAACTGAAAAGAGTGACAATTAAAAGAAGGAAATATGGGGTGGAAATCCCAGCCTCAGCCTAAGTTGTCTCCCACCACTGGTATTCAGATCTTTCTGTGCATGCCAGAAGGGTGGGCCGGCCAGTCAGGAGCCTATATGTTGGAGGAGCTGAGAAGCATCCTGAAAAGACCGAGGCAATGTCAGTCTCTAACACCTCCTTCCATATTCTCACTCTCGGATGCTGACCCTGCTTTCTACTTCATTCATGGAATCATCAGAACATTCCCCACTCCCACCACATCTATCCTCTAACCAGCATCTCTGTGCAGCTATTCCGCTTTTGCCTTCCATTATTGTGTTACCATAGCACAGTGTATCCAAACACTGTGTAACTTGTTGTCTGTCTTTCCCTCTAGAATCTTAGTTCTGAAAGGATAAATCCCAGAAGAGATAGCTAAAAAATAAGAAAGAAGTCTCTGGGGAGTAGAAATTGATTATGAGAGGGCAGGGTTTGCTGTGAAATACTATTTTATTTTTAATGTTCTCTATTCATAAAAATAAAAATGAATAAAAGTAATGTAGTATTTCATTTATTTGAAAATCTTGGGGCTCTGAAAGGATGGACTATTATTCTTAAGTATTTCCTTAAGACACTGGGAAATCAACAATACTGATTTGGCACTCCTCTGAAAGAAACTTTAAAAGTTCTCTCTGCCTTGGTACTAAATTTGTGTTGCTTCGTTGGTTTGGGGACTGCAGTAACTTGTCAGCAATAGGGACACCGAAATCTCTAAGAACAGAGAGATGATATTCTTACCTCATACACTGTTGTCATGGTGGGCACTGGCAAGTGATGGCATGGCACACGTCTGTAGCTTTACAGGCAGCAGAGGACAGAAATCTAAAGGGGACAAGTAGAAGGGAGCATCCTGGTGATGCACATGGTAGAGGGCTCATCTGAGAGGATGTTCCCAAACATGCTCATAAAATAACTGGCAGAACTGTGTGTGTGTGTGTGTGTGTGTGTGTGTGTGTGTGTGTCCTGCCATAACTGCTAGAGGCACTATCCAAGGACACAGTGATCACTGATGCTGTGCACCACTCCATCTGTTCTCCTGCCCTGGTGTGGCCTGGGAAAGCGCTGGGTAGATCAGCAAGGATCAGGTAGAAAAAAATAGAGGCATGCAGGGAGCTATTTGATCACTGGAGGGGAAAGGCAGTCAGAACTAGAAAAACCTTGGTCCCGGATACATAAATTGTCACTCTGCCTCTTAGTCCAACTTTCACAATTAAATTTAGAGAAGGCTCTTTGTATTCTCCTGACCATCCACCACCAGGGAATTTTTCAGGCCTCACAAAGAAGTGAGAGGGCCTTGCTGGACCTGTGCCACTCCTTAAAAGGAATGAAGTAGGGAAACCTAGTCACAGGGAAACAAGAGGGACGGGAAGGAGTGGACACCGACAAAGGCCTATCTTGCCTGTTAATAGAACAACTCCGATTCGACAGAAGGACCTAGGAAAACCCAGGCCAGAAATCTCCCTTTTCCTGCCTGTTGCGGTGCCCCAGAGTCCCTGTGGACTTCTTTGAGCATCTCAGTTTCTCCCTGTCGTTGTCAGAAAGGAATCTAGGGATTCGAGAAACAGGTCCCCACAAACATTTATTGGTTTTTACTATGTCCCAGTCTCCAGGTACAAGGATAATAGACAAGGTCCCTGCCCTCAGGGCTCAAAATATTTTGGTGGAGATTGGGAATACAGAGGCAGATATGAAAACAATAATTTTATTATAATGGGCTAAATTAGGAAAGAGATCCACACAAATACAGAAGGGAAGGCATTTAAATCAGGGAAGGCTTTCTAGCTTAAGATAACCCCTGACCTAAGGGAGGAGTTATCCAGATATGAGCATCGCAAAACAAAAGGGACTGACCCCTTCTGTCCTACTGCATCACCTAAAACTGCATCTCCCAAACCCTTGGCTCTAGCTGTGCAAGTACTGCCCTCCTTACCAGGCTTCCTCATTCAGTCTCCAGACAGGCAGCCATCTATGGTCACACTCCACTTACTCATGCTGTTACTGGACAGGGAACCTGGCCCTGAGCAGTCTGCCTAGGGCCAGCCATCAGTGTGCAGGTTCTCAACTTCATGTAGGAAAGATTTCACAGCACAAGTGGAGGTGACTAGGAGGTTACGTTTATTAAAGCTGGGGACAGTAAAACAAGAAAGAGCTTAGCATAGAAGCAACAGGAGAGCCCAGGCTGAGCTGCTTTAGCCCACTGGGAAGTCAAAGAAAAGAGGGCCTTGGAGACAGGTTCAGGGGATTCGCTTGGGATGAGCTGCTGCTGCCCATTACTCCCCTGCTCTCGGGCACTCTTGGAGTCTAGGACATGCATGCCTGTCACGGAAGAAGAGGGAAAAAGAGGGGAAAGGGAATGGTGCAGGGAGAGCATGTACTGGGCTTTTATTTCTCTCCTGCAGGCAGGAATCTTAGGGGAGGTCTCAGGGGACAGTTTCAACAGAATATTCATGTTTTCCAGGTGTGTCCTTTCAGGGTCATGGTCTCCACTGAGGGTCGGTACCAGTGCAGGGGGTCCTTAGTCATTGCAGCTGGTCCTGGTGTTGCCTACCTGGTTTTGCTCCTTTTCTGGGCCTGGAGCTGAAATACAACTGAGGCCTAAGTGCTATCTCAAGGCGGGGGGGGGTGACCTGCATCTGGCTGTAAATTCCTTGGTCAGTTTGTTCAGTCTGTCTCAGCTTCCCTATTCCACTTGTCCTGGCTTCCTGGTCTGTCTCAGTGGCAGCCTCATCCTAACAGTGATGCCTAATATAAATACTAAATTTTCTAGTGGCCATATTTATAAAAAAAGAAGTGAAATTATTTTAATGTGTATCCAAAATATTTCAACCTTAATATAAAAACACTGAGTTTTTTTGTACTCAGCCTTTGAAATCCATGTATATTTTACACTTACAGAATATCTCAATTCAAACTAGCCACATTTCAAGTGTTTAATTGCCACATGTGGCTAGTGGCTACTGTACTAGACAGTTTAAAGTTCTGCCTAGACCAAGTGTACTTGGTGTGTGTGCATTAAACAGAGGCCTGTCAGACTGTAGCATTACTATATATTCCCCCTACCAAGGCCCTCAAGAACAATTTTGAAGAGAAAGCCTATGAGGATTCAGCTAGACAGTAGGCGCTCCCTTTAGATACTGCACCTAGACTATTAAACCTAAATTGATCCCAAAGTTGCTGATGAGTCAGCTTTTAGCAATCGGATCCGTAGTGCCTCAGTCAGACACATTTGACCCCCGGTATCTACAGGTTGTTCTCTGGGCAGAACACCCACTGCAACGACTTGAGATTTCACTAATGTGACAGCACCTTCATAAGGCAGCCTGGAGGGGCCTGGGTGAATGAAAGGTCTAGTTCTGTCCCTCTGGTTCTGGTTGGGACTTAAAGGGGCTCCTTCCCGTCTTAGATTCTAACATCAAGAATCATAGAGAAAAATAACATAAAATGCTGTTAATTAAAACATTTCCACAAATAGACCACCTTTTTAAAATGTTTATGAAACAAACACGGGAGCAGAATTTGGAATCCATAGATAAAATCTCCTCATTTGAGCCAAGAACCAGAGGCCCAGAAAAGGGAAATTTTGGCCAAGGTCATCAGCAAATCCGTAGTGGTTGTGATGAGCCCCGTATCCTTTACTGTATCCACTAACTGAAAAATATTTTAACAGAGGACACTGTGCCATCTCGAGTCCTCCTAAATTACCTGCGGAGGAGGAACGGCACTGGAAAGACTGGTCAGCGCTCCCCCCTACCAACAACTTAAGGGCCGCCATCCCCACCCTTTGGAGTGTTAAGCAGAGGAGGCTACTGGGGCGGTTCTTCCGCAAACTTCAAGGGCAGCAGGCTGGGCCTGGGCGGCCAGCCCCTAGCGAGAGGCAAGTCGGGAGACCACACGGCGCAGGCAGCTCCCAGAGACTGTTAGAAACCTTGCGGGGAATGGCGTCCGGGAGACGCGTGGTGGCCGGTTATTTCCCAAAATGCGAACACTACCCCCTGCCTTCCGACCGCGGCGCGCTTCCCGGGAAGGGATAATCGGCCAGTCCCAAACCCGGCTTCACGCCTGCGCCACCACGAGAGGCCGCCTCTTCAGCAGCCCCTGCGGCTGAGGCTCGCTCCAGCTCCGCAGGGGTCGCAGGCCCCCCCTGACACCCTGGACTGCCTGGGGGTCTCCACCGGCAGGAAAGCGTCCCCGTGCCCGGTGCTTCTGCGCCCGGGAAAGAAATCCTAGAGCCTCGAAGCTTTGCTGGACCGCGGCTGTCCCCTAAAGAGGTCCCCTTTGGTTCCTGGGCCATAGGGTACCCCTTGCCGGCGCGGGGACCGTGCAGCCCCGGACCTTTCGCACCCGGAACAATTTCCGGGGCGGACGCTTTTTGCAGCTGACCCGGCGCGGCCGGTGACGCGAGGCCCAGGCGGAAGTGTAGGCGAAGGACCCCGAACCGGAGGGGTTCGCGGCGGCTCCGGGCCGTGAGGGCTGCTGGGTCTGGCTGCGATGGCGACTCTGTGGGGAGGCCTCCTGCGTCTTGGCTCCTTGCTCAGCGTGTCCTGCCTGGCTCTGTCCGTGCTGCTGCTGGTGCAGATGTCAGACGCCGCCAAGGTGAGGCCCACCAAACCTGCGCTGCGGACTGGAGCTCTTCTTTTGCCCCCACCTGGCGGGGGTCTCCCAACCTGCAGGTCGCCCAATTCCTCTCCTAGCCCCGTCCGTCCGACTCCTCGCTTTACAGCCCTGGCTGCCCCCCACCCATCACCTTCCCTACAGCCCGATAGCCCTCTACCCCTAGCCCTGACACCCCGCCCTCCCTCACCTCCACCCAGCCCCGACAGTGCCCACCGCTTGGACAGCAACTCCTCCGCCTCCTTGGCATTTCCCTGCCCTGCCCCGACAGCCCCCGCCCCAAACTGAATAACCTTTCCAGTTCTGGGAGACTTTAACTTGAACTTTCCACCCTGAAGCTCTCACAGCCTACCAACACCCTCCACCACCCTCGTAGACCACCACCCCGCCCCATTCCCCAGGCCAAAATGATGGAGCCCCGTCCCCCCTCCCCCCCTCCAATCTCACATAAGTCTTCCCTCTTAGGAGCTAACTCCTCTGAACTCATCCCTGAGCAGATTCCCTCACCGTTGCGGGAACCTGCCTCTTCTGGCAGCCTTCCTTCCCAATAGAACTTCCGGAGTCCTCACCAACCTAATATCCTCACCTAACTCCCTTCAGGATCTCTTGACCCCTTTCTTGCTTCCTTTCTAACTTATAACTCAGTGAGTAAGGGAGGATCCAAACTACAGGAATATGAGGCTGTGGCCCCTCCCCTGCTCCACTTGGCTCTTCTAGTCCCCTGATGCTGCTTTATAGCCCCCTTGATCTGCCTATGCTCCAGACCTGCCCTGGCCCGGTACGTCTGTGCTTCCTCCTTGATGAGCTAGCACGTTATTGGGGAAAATAGAAGGAATTCACATTAATGTGGTGGGAAAACAATAACATTTGCATTTTTTTAAATAGGAGCTTTAATCTTTAACATCAATTTTTAGATGAGGAGGAGAAGAGAGACATCGATTTGTTGTTACACTTATTTATGCATTCATTGTTAGGTTCTTGTATGTGCCCTGATCGAACCCACAACCTTGACATATGTGGGCAGTGCTCTAACCAACTGAGCTACCCAGCCAGGGCCGCTGTAATATCTTTAAATAGAAAATCTGGGAAAGACAATTTATAGGCAGATAGATCAGGGGGTTTTGATTGGGCTTCTTGATCAGGAATTCTTTTTGAAATCTTCCCTACCTTCCACCAGAAACAGGAATAGCAGCAAGTCTCCTGACTTTCAAAACATTGTTGGCACCCTCTGTGTATCTCTTGTCATCATTGTAGGCAGTGTATTGTAATCATGTATTTATTTGTCAGTCTCCTTTATTAGGGCGTGTCCTAATTACAGGCAGGAACCATGTCTTGCACTTATCTGAATCCACCACGTTGAGCTCAAGGTCTGGCACAGAGCAGATGCTCACTAAATGGTTGCTGAATGAGTGGAAGGATTGTCAACAGCTTGGCCAGACATGTCATATAAAAGAGCAGCGGGCCTGGTCCTCTGGGACTAATGAGCCCCTGCCTTCTCAGGTAGATTTCCCTTTGCCGAGGAAGCATCTCCTTCTCCCTCTGTTCATGTATTAGTCACATCTTCCTCCACCTTCTGAAATTTGTTTTATCTTCGTGGCTGTCCTCTCTGTCTACCAGGGATTAGAAGCACTTTCCTGTGGAGAGTAGACCAAACTGATCTCAGCTAGACTCAAGCTACTTCCCTTAAGTACTTTCTAATTGTAGCTGAGTGTCTCTAAAACCTCATCCCTTCGATAGGATAGGACTCTTGCCTAACCCCTCTTTTATCCATATCAATTCATGCCTTTCTACCTAAGCATGGAAGAATGGTGGATAGAAGAATTGTCACTTGTTTTTGAGTAATTTTTAATTCAATTCTTGACCATCCTTTTATAATCAACATTCTTATTTGCAAGCACAGCTATCCATGTACTGTGTCTTTCTACTGTCAGATAGGTGGTGATAACATTAGCACAATTTGGTGTTATCTGACCCATAATGTGATTAATAAGTTACAGATCATTTACTAAGTATTATTTAAAAATGATTTGTATCTCTCAAAGTTACTGAAAGTTTTAAGTGAATGGTTTTAGAATACTTGGCAGGCAGTGCTTAACATAATGTACCATATTTTGCCATGTGTAATGTGCTCCAGTGCATATTGTGCACCACATTTTTGGCCCAAACTTTCAGGGAAAAAACATCTTTCATTTTAATTTTTTAATTCAATCTTTTATTTATTTACATTTAGAAACCCAACTAATTATCGTATTCCAGGATATTATTTTGCATACAGGTACCATTATTGCTTTCTAGAGTTAGACTTTTAATGCATAAACATGAATAAAAGAATTAAAAACATTTGTGTAGATACAGAATTAGCACTGCCCATATATAATGCACATTTTTATTTTTCCCTCAAAACTTTGGGCAAAAAAGTATGCATTATACATGGCAAAATATGATATATGGTGCAGTGTTTTTAAATATTGACGATAAACTATCAATAAGCTATATACCACGTTTCCATTTTGGTTACAGAATTCCGGGGATGTCCGGTGTAAATGTATTTGTCCTCCCTATAAAGATATTCCGGGGCATATTTATAATAGGAACATATCCCAAAAAGATTGGTAAGTATTCTGGATTATTTAATTACCTGTCAAATTTCTTTCTGTGGTTGTCACTGTTAGCTCAGAATGTTCATCCAATGTATTGTTTTCTTTTTAAGTATTTCTTCTAAGCAAAGTGTCAAATTCCATTTCCATGTGAAAAAGGGAGAGAAAGGTCCTGAGTGCATGATGTAAAGCTAAAGGAGTAGGGCCAAACACTGAACCCCAGGGAGGGTGGGCTTTCTCGAGATGGGGCTCAGATTGTGCCATCTGCACTGCTTTCCTTTGCCCCCTTAAATTTTGGCCCGCCCTCTTGCTTTTCAGTGAAAGGTAAGCAAGCCTCATTTATCTGGGTTATAATTTTTACAAGTTACAGGTTTGACACCATATTGCCAAATATAGTAGACTATGTTTAAAAGTGTCAGAGGCTCAGGAAGGAACAGGAATGAATCACATATATAGGTTTCCCAGTTGGTATGCTGGGAATAGGCTATAGGTGTGATAAGCTATTGATCCATCCAGACCTCAGGGTGATCAGGCAGGCCTGCGATGACTGGGGTCCCAACTGGCTAGCCACCAGCAGCCCTCTCTGTCCATCTCAGGAGACCTTATAAATGTGCCATAAAATGGTTGGGAAACAGCTGTTTTGTTGCAGGATGGATGGACTCCTTCCCGTGGAACTGTAATGTGTTCATGGTTTGTGACCACAGTGGACAAACACCAGGATAGGCACAGAAGAAAAATACCTCCAAATGCTTGATTTCATGTGCTTGATTTCACAGCCAAACAGCCTGCAAAGGTTTGAAAGCAAAATTAAATTCATTTGGTTACTATGTTCTGAGCCTCCTTTGAAAAAGAAAAGGCAGCCTTTGAGCATGTTTAATTTTTCTAATGTTATTGTCTATTCCCATTTTGGTTTAATCCGATATTTGGTAAGTTGTTCTTGAGAACTTCCTGTGAACGTCCATGTTCCACTTAAATGGTCTCTATAATAATAAAGTGATTTAGCTATATTTTTATAGGTTTTATATCAGCAAATTACTTGATATGATACAAGAAAGCTCAAATAAGTTTTGAAGTTATTCCTATAAATTTTCAAAATATATTGATCACTTATAGTTCAATCTCTTAACGGTAATAACATACGATGTCTATTATTTGAGTGGCAGATGAAGTCACTAGTCAAGTGGTTAGCACTAATGTTTTCACTGACTTTTTGTTCTAGGTTCAGACAGAACCACATGTCAAACAATCCCTGGTTGTTGGTCAAATGAGCAGTTGAAAACAAGGCATGTTTGGGATATTTCTTTCCCGTCTCCCTGCTTCCTTCCTGCAGTTTAGCCATTTACTGAAGATAGGTTCCCAGTTGTCACTGAAAGTTTTTGACTGGCAGAAGGGTAGGCAAGTTATATTATGGCCTTGTGAGGCCTGCAATATCTGGCCCTAGATACATCTTTACCTTCTGACCTCCATTTTGTTCAGTTGTTAGCTTTAATTCTTCATTGACTTACGCTGTGTGACTTAAGAAAAGTTTGAGTTCTCTGGTTGGTGTTTAGAGTGTGATTTAAGGAGAAAAATGTCCTCCCTTTGGCACTAGGGGGAGGTGTTGCCTAGTTCCTAAAGGGGTTGAGTTCTGTATCTGGGTTCTGTGTTCACACTGGCCAGTCAGACCAACCTTTCTGCTTCCTCTCCCACCCTGCACAACTTCTGCACAACTCTTGAAATCTCTACATTATTAAACTGTATTTTTTCTTCAAAAGAAACACTCAATACCCAGTACTTAGATTCTTAAGTAATTCTTACGTAGTATTACTAAGGCTTCTGAAGCAGAAATAGGAAACTAAATGGGAGATAAGTCTCATTTTCCTGAAGTTCAGAGAGATACATGGGGGCTGACCAAGGAGGCAGGAACCCTGGATTCTTATCCTTTTAGCTAATAATTTACTCTGTGACCTTGTGCAGGTGACCTCTCTGAGAGTGTTGGGCTGGATGAGCTCTATGATTCTGAGATAGATACTCCTGTAATGAGATTTAGCTTTCTCTGCCCATTTTATGCTTGAATCCAACTGGCTACATTCCTGGTCTCCTGTACCTTTGGAACAGGTATCACACACTTGCATGGTGTTAGTTGTGGGACCTTACCCTTATTTGACATTCTACCATTGGAGACTTATGTTTTCATTATATACTACCTTTGTTTAAATTACCTGCTCGGTATAACTGATGGAGCTTTTATCATTTATGTTATTTTGGGTTTTCTTCTTATGCCACAGCACAGAAGGAATGAAACAAACAAACAAAAAAGGCTTTGATACAAAATGTACTTTTGTATCAAAAGGGGTACAGGAAAGAATCAGCTTAGAGCATTGGGTGCCCCCAAGAAGGGTGGGTAGAGTGAGATAGGAAGTTGTAATAGAGTTTGTGTAGCCAGAAATGCCTAAGGAAGAGATGACAAAAGGGAAGAAAATTGCCCTGCAGAAGGCAGGAAGAAAGAAAAGTTTGCCTACTTTTGCTTAAGGTGATGGGAGAAATAGGCTCTTATTAACTAAGGGTAGTAATAATTATTTTCTAGAATTGACAGAATTCTGGGAAAAGATTTTTTATAGAATTGCTTTTTCATAAGCCATAAATAAGTAGCCTGGAAGCTGGGGAAAAAATAAACAAAAAACATCCAACAACAAAACATTCAGCTTTTTATTTTTGCTATGAGGTCCATCCAGAAAAAAACCCACCATTGTTAGTATGATGAGAGTGGTTTGTGCAACATCAATGTAACCTGGCAGCTAAGGAGAGTGGATTGGAATGCGCATGTGTGAACAATGACGACTTCACTGTACTAGTCATTGGGGGTAGTAGATGCCATTGAGTGATCATGTGTACTGTGTGGCCATCTCATTTGAAATGACGGCATGAGTAGAGCAATGAATCTCTACCAAATTTTATGTCAAGCTTGAACATGCCTCTGTGGAAACTACTGGGATGATTTAGAAGGCCACGGCTATGGGCAACTGGTGAACGGCAGCTTCATCACGACAATGCACCTGTTCGTGCATCACCTTGCTTGCAGAGTTTTTGAAAAAATATCAAATTACCCGGGTGACTCAGCATCCCTACAGTCCACATCAGGTACCCTGTGACTTGTGTAAACATACCTTTGAAAGGGAAGAGATTTCATACTGTTGAGGAGATTCGGGAAAATACAACAGAGCAGCTGTGGTGATTGGGAGAACTGTGTGAGGTTCCAAGGGGCCTACTTTGAAGGGGACTGAGGCGTCATTGTCCTATGTACAATGTTTCTGTATCTTGTGTGTTCTTTAATAAATGTCTGTTTTTCATGTTACATGGCTGGTTACCTTTTGAACAGACCTCTTCCTCCAAGTAATCCGTTTTCATTTAAAAATATTTTTATTCTAGTCCTCCTTCCCCATGCTTTTTCAATAGACTTTGTCACTAAAACAAGTAATTATTTCTTATTGTAGTTTTGAATGTTCAGATTTCAGAGTGTCAGAATTTGCCAACTGTTAAGTGTGATTAGCCATTCATATCCCACACTGTGGCAATTAAGAATGATGTTACTTAATTCATAAAAGAGATCATCTCATTTTTGAACAATGCCCCAGGTCACTTTAAATCATTTAAAGCAGTTTTGCTTGGTAACTGAACAAGTTTGAAAATGACTCAGTCTGCTAAGTAGTTTTTGATCCCATTTGGGACTTTTCAGTTACATTTTAAACAGTAGCACCTTTGAAAATAGTTTCTGCATATGTGTCTTGATAGCTTCTTAGACTCTTAAATGTTACCAGATTGCTGATATAAAGAGAGAAAATGGTTTTACTTCCCTTATTTGTTCCTTATATTCTTTCATTGGGGAAGTTGAAGAACTATTCTGGATTCCAAGAAAATTTTGATCATTGTGAGCAGAAAATCCAGTTAGACTTGAGCAGCATTTCACCCTTGTGTTTTTCAGCGATTGCCTTCATGTGGTGGAGCTCATGTCTGTGCGGGAGCCTGACATAGAAGCTTACTGTCTGCGCTGTGAGTGCAAATATGAGGAAAGAAGCTCTGTGACGATCAAGGTAAAAGAAAATCCATTTCTTCTGCTTCTGGAATAGTTCTTGATGTTATTGAGACAAGAAAGGAAATTTGTCACACAAATTTTATTTTAGTTATTTAAACTACTGCTCTTCCCTACCCCTCCTTCCCCCTCTTTCTCATCTCCAACCCCCACCCCAAAAGAAATAATGGACCTGCTCTCTGCCTGCCTTATTGGGATGCTTTATGGGTTAATCAAGATACGCTAGATAGGAATGGTGTGTGAATAGCACAGAAATGCCCTATATGTAATTAGCATATCCCAGAAAAATATCCCATCTTCTCTGTGGGTCATGGGTGCTGCAGGGTAGTGAGAGTGACATGACTAGGCCCCCATCCTACCCTCTCAGCCCTTAGAAAATATTATGTATATAGTGACTGTTCTATTCTAGAGACATGACTTCTGGACTTTAAGATTTCCTTTCTTTATTTGCTGTAGGAAATGGAAAGTACATCATTTTGATCACCATTTTGTCCTCTAGTGAGTTCAGTTACTTTATTGTGGTTCCTTTCCCCAGTTTGTTTTTATATGAAGCTTCCTATTTCTTCCCTAAAAAGATGCCTCATGGGGAATGTGAGCATGGTCAGCTATAACAATTACAAAGATTTCTGCTGTGGTTGACTCTGTCAGCACATGAATTAAGATCTCAAGAAAATCACTAGGCTGTAACGTATTTTTGTACATCTAAAATAATCTGAAAGCGTATTCTGTTAAAATCATCTGCATGCATTTCTGTTAGGGTTCCTTTACATTGTCTCCTCAGCACTAGGACATTGTATGCAGGAGCTGTCAGTGCTATCAGTGGTGACAAATGACTGGCAGTGAGTGAAAATGAAGTTTTGGAGCCTCGCAAAAAGATCCCAAAGACAAATGCCTTCTTTCCTTTTTTCTTTACTACTTTGGTGAAGAGCTGAATTTGTTTCTTATGTAGAAATCAGGTTTGTATAGAAATCCTTTATGCATAGCAGATAGATTAGTCTTCACTATGGCTTTACTATTATATAAAATTCTAATTTCTTGGCTTGAACAGACATGTAACTTATTTTCAATTTCCTTTAGGTTACCATTATAATTTATCTGTCCATTTTGGGCCTTCTCCTTCTGTACATGGTGTACCTTACTCTGGTTGAGCCCATCCTGAAGAGACGCCTGTTTGGACACTCACAATTAATACAGAGTGATGACGATGTTGGGGTAAGTTCTCAGCATGCCCTCGCTACACATGATGGCGTCCTTTGTAATCATCGAGGTGTAATACAGACATTCTGTTTGTGTGCTGGAGCAGAGCGTCAACTAGAGAAGCTGAAGACAACTCTAAATTTAGCATTTGTCTCTTTATGAGGAAATTGCTTTGGAAAGCCCATAAATATGGTGGTTTAAACTGATGGTCCTTAGTGAGTGTGTTATACAAGGCCTTACTCTTCGGTACCCAGGGCACCGTTTCATTGCCTTTGCCTGTTTACATTGAGAAAAGCATCTGAGACAGTTTTCTCCCCAAGCTCCTGCCTGAACACCTTTCCTGTCAGTATCACCAAATATCTCAGGAGGTAAAGAGGCTTTAGTGAAGAGAAGCATGAAGACCTTACTGTTCTTTTCTTAATGAGGTGCAGCTTGATAACCTGCTGATGTTTTATATATCCTGTTACCTTTTTTTAAAAAAACCTGTGATCTTGATCTCTAGAGAAAAATAAAGCCATCACTCCAGATTATCTTCTTGTCTTTAAAACACATTCATATTTTTACATATAGTTGGTATAATCAGTGTATAAATTGCTTTATGGTCTGCTTTTTGTATTAACATTACTTCATCCCAAAATGTCCAGAAATTGATGTAGTCCACAAACTTGTTATTTAATTTAGCATAGAGAAGTATATTGTTTGTTTTGTCATTATCCTGTTTGGGCTTGTTTCCAAATTTTCATTATATGTATAATTTTTTAGAAATTGCTTTTGCCCTGGCTGATGTGTCTCAATGGATTGAGTGCCAGCCTACCAACCAAAGGGTCACTGGTTCAATTCCCAATCAGGGCACATGCCTGGGTTGTGGACCAAGTCCCCAGTCAGGGCCACATGAGACGCAACCACACATTGGTGTTTCTCCCCTTCTCTTTCTCCCTCCCTTCCCCTCTGTCTAAAATAAATAAAATCTTTAAAAAAATAGAAATTACTTTTTTTATCTTGGATTATTTTATTGGACTATGTTCCTCAAAGTGGATAAAACTCAGTTGAGTTTCAAGAACCAGTTCTTGAAGCTAAAGCCAGGGTGAACCCTTGCTAACCTCAGTCAGAAGTCCTTTTACTCTTAAATGGCCTGTGGACCTTTGGGTAAAAGATGGAAAAGGGGGATCCTGGTGGATGAACTGACTCATAACTATAAATGGAGTCTGCTTTTTGATCAATATGTTGTTGCTTCGTTAATATCAGTTATGAATATTCAACTTATTTGGGGAAGATTTTATATATATATTTTTTTGTTAAGAGCTTTCATAGAAACATCTCTATTTACCTCTTTTTCCCTTGTTTTTTTTTTATACATTTATCCAATAGGAAATGAATTAACTTTTCATTATCAGGTACCGTGCTGGATATGAGCCATAAAGAGGTGAATAAAGAGGTGAATAAAACAGAAACAGACATGTACAAGAAATGACAAATAATAGTTTGTTTACTCCTTTTATTTTTAATTATATAAGAAATGCCTATCTATTTTTGAAGAATTTCAGGAGGAGACTTAACAGGCTGGGATAAAGGTCAAGACTAGAGTCTGGAGTGGTCAAAAATCAGACATAGTGGGGCTAATGGGGTAAGAGAGCTAGAAGGACAGGAGGTTATGTACCAGGAACATTAAAGATTCAGATATTGTTCCCTCACTAATTCACATGTTACAGGGTTTTCTCAGCCTCTCCGGTATTGACCCTTTGGGTTGGGTAAGTCTTTGCTGTAGGGGCTGCCCTTTTCATTTATAAGATATTTAGCAACATCCCTGGCCTCTACCCACTAGATGTCAATAGCATCTTCATCCCAATCATGACAATCAAAAGTGTCTACAGACATTGTCAAATGTTCCTGGAGAGCAAAATCACCCCCAGTTGAGAACTACTAACATATGAAAATGTTATGTATCAGAGGCCGTATAAACCATTTTATTGTAAGGCACACGGATAAAAAGTCTGACTTAAATTATATCACTTACAGCATTAAATATCTGGTTCCTGATTTTAAGAATAGATAATATCAATGCAATACACAAATAACATAAAAGAAATGGATGCACAAATGTGTAGATTAAAAACATGTAGTAAAGGCATTTGATTGGTGGGATCATGTGCTCAGTAACCTTTTCATTCACCAGTGGTTGCTTCTGTGTGTAAGTCGACCATTTGAGAATGCTGTTTTTGAGAGGCCTGGCTGAACCTTGGGTATCTGTTAACGTGATTGTGGGCAGAGGGAGGTTTTCAGACCAGAGCTGTGAATTTATGGCAACAATTCTGTATAAAAAGAAGTTAAATTAGAATTTCTACAGTTGTTAGCTAAGAACACTTCACTACTTACGTGCTTTAAAAAGTGCTTTTGTTAAATTCTAAGTTAAATTGTTTTAATTTTTTAGATTTTTGTTCAGCATAGACCATTTTAAATCTAGTGAGTGTTAGTACAAAGTAGTTAAGAAGCTCACTGTAAGCAGTTACCATATTTACTGTATTATATATCCATGATACATCATTGCTATTATTAAAGCATTACATTAAAACATGTTTTGTATTTATTGTAATTTTATCAGGTGTAAAAAGAACAAACATAAAAAGGTTAAGTCTCTACTTGCCTTCTTCCCGCATTCATGACCATGAGCAACTGGTTCAGTCCTGTTCTGATAGATGGAGAACCAAAAGGATTACTGTTTAGTCCTTTAAATTTGTTCCTTAAGAAGATGTTTCTGCCCCTACCTTGAAGAGTAGGTAGCAGGACTATGAAATTGAAAGGTGCTCTGCTGATCAAGTACATCCTTCGTTCCAGTCTTGTTTATGTCAAAACAAATCAATGGTAATATTTTATATACAAGTTCATCACCATATTCCTATAGTTCATTTTAATCTACCTGAACAAAATCAGTGTGTTTAGACAATATGACACCAAGTCAAGGTTAGGTGAGCTAAGTCTTGGTGTTTGTGCCAATAAGTTAGGTGACCTTGGATCAGTTTATTTCCTCATGGGAAACTGAGTAAGCCAACAAATTTAGCTTTCCTCTTTCTTCGCTTTTTTCACTTCTCTTTATTTCTTATATCTTCGATACATTTTTAACTTTATGAAATTGTTTTTATTATTTTCACTTGAAGATTAAACATAAGAAAATAGGGTTTGCACAACTGTTACCTAAATTAAGTGAAAACTTGAGGGAGTTTTGGTAAAGAAGGCAGGGAAAGATCCTTTATAGAAAACTCTTTGATGTAATTATGTACATTTCTTGGTGTAAAAAGAAGACCAGGTGTTATAACACCACATGGTTACAGTTGTGTATAGTTATACTGTTGTATATAGCTTTCTATAGACGTGCTGGCTCCTGCCCTGGGTAGATAATAGAGCTTTTGCAAACATGCACAGCAAAACAATGCTGTTTCTGTACTAGAGGCAAAGTTTAGTTTAAGAGGTACAACTTACGACTTGGATCCTGTGTTGGAACACTTACAAGCTTTGCTAACCAGTGTTTGGGAAAAAGCGATCAAGGAAAAGGCAGGTAAATTAGTTTTGAATGCTTTTTGTTTAGACAGCTGTGTTTATATCTCACTCATGGATAGATTAGCTCCCTTTGTGATGACCACAAACATCAGGCGCCTCGGCATACTTTGACCAGGATAGGCTGGTTTTCTACACAGAGACCTGGGTGAGCCTTCAGTAGCCTCTTTCCTAAGGTGGCCACTGACATGGAAGCCACTGGGTGCTCAGCATTGAAAGATTCAAGTCTTTATCAAATAGAAATTCTGCAGTAATAATTCCTCACACTCGTTGGTAATAGAGGGTAATTTTTGGACTTGAGCTGCATCTCTTTCCATTACAGACTGGGGAAGGGGTAAACTGGTCCACTTAGTGCATGCACTGAAGGTGCAGGGAGAGATTAAAATTGACCAAGATAAGATCCTGTCAACTCATCTTCCAGGGTGAATGTGGCCCCACGCTGGAAAGTAACAATTCTAATGTAATGGGAGTCAGGTAATTACAAGACAGGTCTTCCCTCTGCCATAGATTAGCTATATAGTATTGAATAAACCAAGCAGAACTCCTACCTTCTGTGTCTGTAGCATATAGATATTAACATGAAAATAGATTTTCTTTCCCCTACCTGTTAGGGAAGCTTTCTTTAATATACATGGCCAATGTCTTTATCTTTGGTCCCTGCTTCTTAGGGGAAATGTCTTTGGAAATAGTGACCCATGGGAACATTGCACAAATCCCTACTCACCACTTATGCCACTTGAATCACCTCTTTCTGCAGCTGAGTTCATCCCACTTCTGGCAGTTGAGTGCCTTGGAGTGCTTGGCCAAATGGATGTTCTGTTCTTTGGAAAGTCCCACTGCTTCTGTCTCCTTGGCTGGATAACTGCTGTTTTCTGTGCACGTTTTACACTATTATGCCATCTCTTATGTTCTCCATTGTTGAACTTTCAGGATCACCAGCCTTTTGCAAATGCCCATGATGTGCTGGCCCATTCCCGCAGTCGAGCCAATGTGCTGAATAAGGTAGAGTATGCCCAGCAGCGCTGGAAGCTTCAAGTTCAAGAGCAGCGAAAATCTGTCTTTGACCGTCATGTTGTCCTCAGCTAACTGAGAATCAAATTCAAGGTAACTAGAAAGCCACAAGGCAGACAACTGGAAAAAATTGACTGAGTTTTCCTGGATTTTGTTTTATACCCTGTTGATTTCACCAACTTTTGCTGAAAAATTCAAAACCTGAAACAAAAACGTGCTTGGTGTTTTCTTTTGTTGTTAACATGGTAAGAGACATTTTTTAAAGCACACACCAAGTCAGCCAATAAACCTTTTCCTATTTGTGACTTTTACGAATAAAAACAAGTCTGCTTGTATTTTATGTCAAAGTCCTTTCCCTGGAACAAGCATTCTTTTTTTCACCACACAGTTTTAACTTGGTTTTCAAGATAATTTTCAGGTGTTTGTTTCTGCTGCTGTTGTTGTTTTTGGCAGGGGAGTAAAGGGATGTGTGGGAACTGCTTAACGTAACTTTTCTCAAGTCACTTTACTAAAAAATCTTTTGTAAATAGACTTTACCTTATATTTTCACGTTTCATTTCTATCTCGCAGTGTAGCCCGCCTCATCAAAGCCCTGACCTACTCCTTTTGAATTTTGCACTGACTGTGTTGTCTAGGTATCTGGTTGGTGTGTGGCTGCACTTCGTGGTAAACCAGATGTGAAATGCCTGGTGGTTTGTCACACAGTGCAGATTTTCTTTAAGTACTGTGGTGTGTGATGTAATGCATCCTGGAACAAACTGCTACTTCACTGTAATGACTAACCATAGTCTTGGCATGTGTTGTCTTTCTCATCCCTCGTGTCTTTAAGGATGAATCCTAAGGACTTGGATACTTGCAATAAAGAACTTTTCTTTTAAACCCAAGCCTTCCTGGATTGATGACATTCACATGTTTGTCAGTCTTTCTGGTCAGGTTGAGAGGCGGCTGTTTGAGCTCTGGCGCGTGCAGCTTTGGGCCAGCGCTGGAGTTCTGTGTGCCTCCCTCTGAAGGTAGAACGGTCAGTGGATAACTGGCTTTTTCCTTCCTATGTCCTCTTTGGAATGGAACAATAAAAATAATTTTTGAAACACCTACCAGTGTATCTATGTCTCTTAACTTTTCTCTCCTCCCTCTTTTGCTCTATGATGGATTTAAAAATGCAGAGGCATTTTGTATCCTGTTGTCAGACTCCTGTTTTAGACCAGTCTAATCATAAAACATCGGTCCCAAATTATGTGTGTGTGAGTGTGTGTGTGCACACCAAGGGAGAAAGAGAGAGAGGATGTATAGGTATTAAGATGGGTCTCTGAAAGTATACAAATAACATTTTGATAAATTGAGAGATTTACAATGTATGAAGAAATTTCAATGCTTGTATTTTATGTCAAAGTCCTTCCCCTGGAACAAGCATTCTCTTTTTCACCACACAGTTTTAACTTTAGCATTTACAATGCTTGTTCTAAGAAATTCTTGGCAAAAATTATTAGAATTAAGTTATATTGAATTCATAAGAATAAGGCTTTAGGAGCTATTAATGAGTTTTTTGATTAGTAAAAAAAACAATTTTGCAGACATACAAAACTAAAACTATTGATTTTATTTGTGAGTATTAAAGATTTCTAAGTTCAACTAGAACTGAGTGAAATTTATGCCAGAGATTCAAGACTGGTTGAATATTCCAAGTCCAATTACTAAAACCTATCACATCAACAGGCTAGAGAAGGAAAATGAAGTGATCTTATCAATAGACACAGAAAAAAGCATTTGGCAAAATTTAACACCCTTTATGAAAAATTCTTAATAAACTAGGAATAGAAGAGAACTTTCTCATCTTGACAAAGAATATCTACAAAACCCACAGCTAACATACTTAATGGTGAAAAACCAGGAGCATTACTGCTAAGATGCAGAACAAGGCAGGGAGTCCTCGCCACTCCTTTTCAGCATCATACTGCAAATGCTGGCTAATGCAATAGACAGGAAATAAAAGGTATATAGATTGGGAAGGAAGACATAGTCTTTCTTTCAGGTGAAACAGTCATCCATGTAGAACATCCAAAAGAATCACAGAACAAAAACAACCTCCTGGAAATAATGGTTATAAAAAGGTTGCAGGATAGCAGGCTAATATTCAGAAGGTAATTGCCCTCCTATGTACTAACAATGAACATGTGCAATTAAAAGCAGCACCATTTACCAATACTAGCCCCCGAATGATATAGGTGTAAGTCTAAGAGAATAGATACAAAATATATATGATGAAAACTACAAAACTGATGGAAGAAGTTAGAGGAACTAAATGAATGGAGAGAGATATTCCATGTCTGTGGATAGAAAGACTCAAAACTGTCAAGATGCCAGTTCTCCATTTGATCTATAGATTCAACACAATCCCTATCAAAGTCCCAGCAAGTTATTTTCTGTATTCCAACAAACTGATTCTAAAGCTTCTATCGAGAGGCAAAAGACCCAGAAAAGCCAACACAATATGAACAGAGAAGTAAAGTCAGAGGACTGGCACTGTCTGACTCGAAGATTTAACATAAAACTATAGTAATCAAGTCAGTGTTGTGGTACTAGCAGAATAATAGACAAATAGATCAATGAAACAGAATATGGAGCCCACAATAAACCTGCACAAGTAGTCAGCTGACCTTTGACAAAGAAACAAAGGCAATACGATGGAGAAAAGTCTTTTCAACAAATAATGTTGGAACACTGGACATCTATGTAAAAAAAAGAAATGAAACTAGACATAGATAGATCTTACACCCTTCAAAATACTCAAAATGGATCACAGTCCTGACCGTAAAACAGAACTGTAAACATCTATAAGATAACAGGAGAAAAGCTATGTTTGGCAGTGACTTTTCAGATAAAACAGCCCTGGCTGGTATAGCTCAGTGAATTGGGTGTGGGCCTGGGAACCAAGGGGGCGCCGTTCGATTCCCAGTCGGGGCACATGCCTGGGTTGTGGGCCAAGTCCTCAGTTGGGGACATGTGAGGGGCAACCACACATTGATGTTTCCCTCCCTCTCTCCTTACCTTCCCTTCTCTCTAAAAAATAAAATCTTAAACACCAAAAGCACAAACCATGAAAGAAAGAACTGGTAAGCTGGACTTCATTAAAATTAAAAACTTCTGCTCTGAGAGATATTGTCGAGAGAATGAGAAGACAGGCCACAGACTAGGAGAAAATATTTGCAAAAAACATCTGATAAAGTACTATTATCTAAAATATACAAAGACCTCAAAACTCAACAGTAAGATAACTTGATTAACAAAAGGTCCAAAGACCTGAAGAACTGACACCTCACCAAAGAGGATATACAGATAGCAAATAAGCATGTGAAAAGGCTCCACATCATACCTTACCACGGAAATACAAAAAAACAAGATACCACTACACACCCATCAGAATGACCAAAACCCAGAACTCTGGTACCACCAAATGCTGGTGCAACAGGAACTCTCGTTCATTGCTGCGGAAATGCAAAATGGTGCAGCTACTCTGGAAAACAGTTTGACGTTTTCTTTAAAAACTGAATATACCCTTACTGTAAGATCCAGCAATCACTCTTGGTATTTACATAAACAAGCTGAAATCTTGTACCCACACAAGAACCTTCACATGAATATTTACAGCAGCTTTATTTGTAATTGCCAAAACTTGGAAGCAACCAAGACATCCTTCGGTAAAGGAACAGGTAAATAGAGTACACCCGGACAGAGCAATATTCAACACTAAAAAGAAATGATCTGTCAAACCATTAAAAAAAAATGCCCAGAGAAATCTTAAATGCATATTACTGAGTAAAGAAGCCAATTTGAAAAGGCCAATATGGTATATTTCCAACCATATGATATTCTAGAAGATGCAAAACTGATAGGAGACTTCAGAGTTGGAAATTTTTAGTTTAAGTTACAGCTAATACGCTTAGTAATTAATGCATGTAAAAGCTTTTGTTCCAGGAACTGAAGGTATGACCCACCCTGACTCCAGGAGACCGTAAGCAGTCCCACCTTTGTTCCTCAGGACTGCAAGCAACTGAAGATGGTATCTGAGCCATTGTATTCCAGGGTGAGACGACCACTGTCTGGGGCACACAGCTTAAGACCACCACCCAGGGCGAGAATGCTGAAGTTGGTTTTTTTAATCCAGTGAACTTTTCCCTGAATTCCAAACCCCTTACCTCCACTTTGTTCTCCTTCTAAAAAGGGCCATTTTAAAATGGAATTTAAGATGGTCTGTTAGGGTATGAACCCACCATCTTCTCAGATTGCTGGCCATCTGAGTAAAGTGCCCATAAAGATTCAATCGCTTATTGGGTTTGGTAGTGACAGGCAGCCCGAACTCCAGTGTCTTTTCCGGTTTCAAAACTATGGAGGCAGTAAAAAAAAAAAAAAAAAAATCAGTGGTTGTCAGATATTGGAGGGAGGGAGGGAGGGAGGGATGAATAGGTGCAGCACAGGGGCTTTTTAGAGCAGTGGAACTGTTCTGTATGATGCTGTAGTGTTGATAATATTACAATTTTGTCAAAATTCAGAATGTGCAACCCTATGCAAACCAAGTGAACCAATGTAAACTCGGCTTGGGGTGATGATGATGCATCAGCACGGTTTCATCATTTGTCACAAGTGTATTTGGGGTGGGACGTTGGTAGTGGGGAGGAATTGTGTTTGGAGGCAGGAGCTGTATGGGAACTCTCTGTATTTTCTGCTCAGTTTTTCTGTGCATTTAAACTTGCTCAGACAAAAGTACAGTCTATTTAAAAGGGAAAGAAATTAATAGGTATTTTAATAAACTATAGGTTCACATTGACCTTTCTGGTTATGATCTTAATCGCTATTTAAAAGAATATTGGCCAATATTGGCACATTATGAGATTATTACTTAAAGATATTTTTCATGAATAATTTTGTTTAAAAAAAATGATATAACCCAGATGAATGGGGAGCATTCTTTTTACCAACGAATTTGTTACAACAGTCCAGTTTTGTAAGCAAACCTTTCTACTTAGTTTTGTTCTTTGTTGTCATATCTACATGTCGTGTAGAAAAAACAGCTAAGCCAGAACTGAGCAGTTCTGTTTAACTGTCAGCTACTTTGCATATTGTTACTAAATGGTCACCTATAAATCAGGTTAAGTCTGACTGAATCCAAAATACAGCCTCTTGGTGACAAAACTCAGGTAAGAGACTCTTCCCCAGGGTGGCCCATGGGTAGAGTAAGAATACGATTTATAGGAAAATTCCTAGGCACAATTGATAAATGATTAATTGTGTCAGCCATCTCATTATTTCATTATCTTGAACTATCAATTATGCCTGTATGTTAGATTCAGATTTTGCTGGTGGCTGAATCATCTAGAGCAGTGGAAAAGGTTTTGGTTTGGAAGTCAGGAGACCTAGGTTCTGACCCCGACTCTGCGACTAGCTCTGCAGCTTTAACCAAGTTTCAATCTATGGGGGACAGGATAGAGGATTTCTAAGGTTCTTCCCATCCGTAACGTTCTAAAATTTAGTATATGTGTAGTTGTAGCTTTGTTTTTTACATGCTAGATATATTTAATGTCTCTGAAAGTTGAAGCCTTTACTTTCAGTAGAGCATCCAGAATCTATTTAGGATTTTATCATTAAGACCTCATGTATTTCCCAGAAGAGCTCTAGGACAGAAACCTGAGTCTTTTCGAAGACAGGTGTGTTTGCTGGCCGCGCATGTGTCAGGAACTGCCGAACCCCAGCACTGGTCATCTGTGTGGCTTTCTTTTATAAAATTTGTACTCAGCTTCTGCAAACATACCCAGCTTCCACTGGACTTCCCACCTTGATCTTCTTCATTACTGCATTTTTTATTCTATCACCCTGTTGTGGTTAAATTTTCTTATTTGAATAAAAGATGATCGTACCTCAATGCTACTACAGCGATTAGTGACCTTTTTTGGAAATGCTCAATAGAAACAGCTTCTCATCAGCGTGTCTCCAGAGACACCAGGCTCTTTTCCCAAGAATAATGCAAAGTCTTGTTAAAGCCTAGAAACTTTTAATTATCGGTGGCATATACAAATGATTCAGATTTCATCTGAGTCAATGTTTAAGACAGTATTAAAATGATCTGTCAAAATAAAACCATACCCAAAGAATTTTTTGTGTGAAATTGGCTTTGATGACTCCTGTCGTATGTGTTGGTATCCTGTTGTGTCACCTCTGGCTTGTCAGCCATTGGCAGCGGTGAGGGCCGCTGTTCTCAGAAATGTGAGAACACCAGCCCCACACACGTTCTGTTTCTACCCTCTGGAATCTCTGGCTCGGGGATTTCCTAACTATTTTCTCAGCAATTTTTTTTGACACAATCTTGGCTAGTTTTTAATCTTCAGTCATTTTTGTTTTTATTTCAGGCCAGTTGGTCAGTAATTTGGAATCCTTCACTTCCTGTTCCTTTGTTTTGATTTTTTTCACTGGACCTATTGCACTTATCTCATCCCACCCCCCACCCCCCAGTAAGGACCAGTTTTTCCTGGCATTTACTTTTTTTCCAGCTTGTTTCACCATGACTTCTTCTAACCCTCCCCACCCTTGCCCCCTGTGCCCCACCCCCCACCGCCCTTTCTGTTTCCGTAGTCACTTGTCTTTCCATATGAGATAAGATACAGGCTTTTCCACAAAAATTGTAATATACTTGACTGCACTTGAGTGCTGGTGCTTCGAGGCTGCCGTCCACCTTGCATGTGGCGGCCTGCAGAGTTTCTGCTCTGCTCAGGTGGAAGCACAAGTGACAGTGCCATCTAATCCTGCTCATAAGCGTTAGGGATTTTTTTTTTTGGCGGGTGGGGGGGAGGGGCGGTTCTTTACATATGCCAAGCACAGAGAACAACTTCTCCTAAAGATGTTGAAAAATCTTTTTTACTCAGGTAGGTTTTATTTTTTAAATAAACTTTGTATCATACTATAAATGTGAAATTAGTATAATTCACAATAAAAAGGAATTAAGAGTAAAATATTATTAAATTCTAGCTAGATAGTATCACGTGTTGAAAGCTTCCATCCAAGGAGGGTTAGAAAGCATTCCGGTAGTGTACAGGACACACCCACCAGACTAAAGCTGTGTCTTTGTAATTCTTGGAACTGAAAGAGGATTGAAAGGCAATAACTTTCTCACAAGGTGAGTCAGTGTTATTTAATGCTGCTTCTGTGTATCTTCAAACATCCTCTCTTACTACCCACAGAATGTTGTAACCCCTTCTAGTCTGAGCTCAGAAACTATACATCAAGGCAGAAAAGTCTTTAAAACATTGATCTCTGAGAAAGTTGATATCCGTTCTCCTTTGATTTGGTCCAATTAATAAACTCGGTCATGTTTCCAGGCGAACGAGGAAATGGTGGACAATGGGAGCTACTGTAATCTGCCAGAAAAACTTCCTGTTTTCTCTGACTCTGCCCACTTGCCTCTGACCCGGTCCTTCTATCTGGACCCCATGGTCAGGTTCCACCTCTACCCAGAAGGCCCGGTGCCATCCCCTTACGCTGAAGACCTGCCGTTGCTGCCCTTTCCCAGTGATTCCCTGATGGTGGAAAATTACAGCGAAGCCTGCCCCTTCTCCTTCCCAATGCCCTATGCAAGTTACAGGAGGTGCGAGTACTCCTATGGGCCCGCCTTCATCCGGAAAAGGAACGAACGGGAAAGGCAGCGGGTGAAATGTGTCAACGAAGGCTATGCCCAGCTCCGACACCATCTGCCAGAGGAGTACTTGGAGAAACGACTCAGCAAAGTGGAAACCCTCAGAGCTGCCATCAAGTACATTAACTACCTGCAATCTCTTCTGTGCCCTGAAAAGGCTGAGACCAAGAATAACCCTGGGAAAGGTCCCACCATAATAGCAACCACCAGCCACCACACTGACCCCATTTTTAGAATCATTTAACTCAGTGTTTCCAAATAGAAGCAAAGAATGTCACAAAATGGGGGCTCTTAGAGCATCATGCAATAGTTTTTCCTAGATGTAATTTCTGTGTGGGCAGATAGTAGCTCAGATGCCAACCTATGGTGCATATTTATTACCTGGATTTCAGACATCACCTTCTGCAGATTGAGAAGATGATTCTTAAGCTTTGGCAATTGCTTTCAAGCACTTGAGAGGAACGGGAGTCCCAGGACCCTTTATACTTCTCCGCTTGCCCTTCTCACACCCTTCCCCAAAGTCTCAGCTATGAGAAAGTCTCACAAAAGTATTGTATGGCTAATGATTACTGAACGCTTGTAAAATGCACTTTGCAGGCACCACATGCAAAGCAAACACAATGAACCTCCCTTGATTTGTTAAAGTTTGGTGTGTTTTATTATTTTGGGTTGACACTAAATCTATACCTTACCCATGTCATGATGGGCAAGTGTCTCAGAGCTGTGGCAAAAGTAGCCAACAGAACCTTGTTGTCATTTGAAATTATTTCAGTCATTTTTTCCTGCATACAGAAGACTTCCTTAGGCAGCTTAGTATAGAGCAAAGAGGGCAAGCTCTGGAAACTAACTGCCTCCATGTAAACTATGGCTCCACTACTTTCTCTCCATGGCACAGATGAGAATAATGAGAATAGCAACTACCCCACGTGTTTATTATCGGGATTAACATGTTAACAGTGCCTGATACATAAGAATCTATAACCTTTATTATTGTTGTCTTTCTCTTGCTTTGTAGCATCATCATTCTCTAGGCCAGAAAACGTGCAGCTGCCTTCACCCCCGGGAGGGACAGTCAGTGGCCCATATCTTGGAGTCTGCCTTCAAAATGTCTGAATTTCAGCTCTTCCTTCCCCCTTAACTCCCAGGTCCCATCTGTCCCCAAGCTCAGTGAGAACTTCCAATAAATACGCTGTCACACTCATCTCCACTGTAATTTCTCTGTGGTCTTCTCACCCTGGCCGTTGCTTGCTTTTTTGTTTTGTATACATATTTTCGTGCAGTTTCTATCCTGCTGTCTTTGCATGCTGTATTGCACAACGCTCTGCCTTCTTCAGGAGACTGTAAGCTCCTTGAAAATAGGGATCAGTCTTATTCATCCTGCACCCTTAGCACCCAGTGAAGATCCTCTAGTCAGGTAGGTGTTGTCAGTGGGTATTTGGGTTGCCATTTTCCAGTCCTATCACACGTCTGAGTTAACTGTTCACAGCCTCCTCCCAGGTCTTCCAGGTTCTGTTCTCAACTGACTCCATTGAGGTTCTTAAAGCATTTCACACCTCTTTGTAGCTCAAACCCCATGACGACTGCCTTTACCACATTTTTTACATGTATCTGCTTGGTTTTCAAAGCTCCCACCAACCTGGCCCTTTCCCAAGTATCCACACCTTGATTTTCCCATGAAACACATTCCCCCCCAAAAAGAAGTGTAGTCTTGCAAATGTATCTGTCTCTCCTAGCTCTTAAACTGAAATGTTCTCCCTTTTCCCCTCTACCTTTGAAATCCTACCTGTCTTATTCAGGAATCCTTCTCTCACTGCCAGAGATTCACTGGTTTTTCTTGGACTCTAACTTCAGCATTTTGCAGCAAATAACTCAGCCTTTAGGCAGGGGAGCGGTCACCAGGTGAGAAGCTTTGGGGTGTAAGAGAAAATCCAGTCCAGATTGGTGTCATCAATAAAGGCTCACATAACTGAAGCATCTTGCAGTAGGGCAGCCTTCACAGGGCTCAACGCTGTCACCAAGAACCTGTGTTCTTTAGGTCTGTCCTCTGAATCCTCCTCTGGGAATAGTTTCAGTTTCCCAAAAAGGCTGGCAGAAGCTTCCAGAGCCACATACCTCCTTATTACGCTAGGAGGAAAGAGAGAGTCTGTAGCCAGGATTCCCAGCAGAAGTCGGGAGTGCCTCGGGTACGTGTTCCAACTGACCCCTGCAGCCAGGGGGATGCAAGGTGCTGACTGACATATGTTCCACCTGTGGGGCTGGGCTACCGTCAGCCTCTCCTGACCATATGGATCCTCAAATAGAAATAGGTACTGGTGGTGCAGGGAAATAGTAACACAGGAGAGACACCTACAAACGTCCTTACATACAAAGGGTCCTAACAACCCTTACAGGGTTGCTATTTTGCTTCCACTGAGCCCTGCCTGGCGCACAACCGGTGCGCAGTGACTGTCAGATGAGTCAAAACCAGCTTCTCCCGTGGAGAGCAGAAACTAGACTTCTGTTCCTTTGGTCCCCACTGTCCACTCAACCACTGCAAGTGGTCACCACACCTCTGCTTCTAGGCAGAGCCCTGTCTGTTACAAACAAACAGGCCCATGCCTTTGGTTATCTCGTTTTAAACTACCAACAAATTCTATGTTAGAGACCCTAGTCCAGCCAGTGGCTCCGCGCACCCCAGCCCCCTGCTCGCTCAGGGTGGAGGCACATCTATAGTCCTGAGTCTAGGGCTCCCCTGGGATCTGTGAGGGCTTCCCACCATGACTGGGTCTTCTGGCAGTGAGGAAGCCTGAGCTTTTGGGAATTGGAGCTACCATGACCGTTTTCTCCAATATCCCCCTCTTTACAGATGGAGAATAACCCCCTGCCCCTCACCCGACCCATGCCTCCCAAGGCCGCATGTCACCTCCTGCACATGCTCAGTACACTCAGCCCACAGTGTTCCTTCTGGCTCACAGCCATGGCAACCTGCTTGGCAACCAGGAGTCAGTTGGGCTGAGGCCCTGAGCCCCAACTGTCAAAAGGGCTGAGGCTGATGTGGAGGAGGCTGGGGCTGTGGGTAAGTGCCCTTGGGTTCAGACCTGTGGACTTGGGCAGGGGCAGACCCTGGCAGGGCTCTGTGGGGCTGGGGCAGCAGAGTGTGCTCTTGGGCCCTGGGTCGCAGCTGTTGCCTCTGAACAGGTCTGTGGAGGCCGCAGCCCTGGGATCTCGGCTGGGCCTGGGCCTGAGTCGGTTCTATAGATTACTGGGTTAGGAGGGTGTCTGTGGCTTGGGCTAGGGGTCATTCCTTCATCAGTGTTAGGATTTGTGAAGGGAAGTACGGTCCTACCCTCCCCTACCCCACAGGGATCCTACGACGGGGCAGGAGGAAGGAGGAGAAAACTAATGTATATACTGAGCTACTTCCGTGCCAGGTGCTTTCCATATATTACCTCCTGACTGAGTGGTAACTGAAGCGCAGAGGTGAGGTGAGAACACAGCCCGCAGGCTGTGAAGAATTTAAAGCAGGTTCCTCTACAATCACAGCTCCTGCTCTTTCCACTCTTTCCTGAACTCAGGTGCCCAGGGCAGGCGGTTCAGAGGACACGCTGAGCATCTGTGGGAGCGAGTGGGGCCCCAGAGAGGCCGCTGACTGCTGACCGCAGAGCTGAGCCCCGTCCCAGCCTGGTGCCCTCTGCTGGGCTGCAACGCAGATAATGGTGGTGCTTGTTCTCAGGTGGTCTCTCCGAAGCCCATGGAATCCTCTGCAGAGCCTGGGATGCCTTTGCCCAAATACTGCAGCGTGGCCACAACCCTGGAGGTCCCCACCTGGGCCAGCACTGCTCCTCCCTGGGACCTCGCCTTCACCTGCCCCTTTGGCCCCCAAGCATCCTGGCTCACCTGGCACAGCCCTCTCACCAGGTACTGGGCCCTGCCCCTCTGGGGGAAGTAGTGCTCATCTCCCTTTTTCTTCTCTGCCCTTTGGTTCTGCACAGTGTACCGTGAGGGAGAGAACTTGCTTCCTGGGAAGGCAGAAAGTGTCCCTTACTGTGTGGGCTATGATTTGCTTAAGGTATTACACGCGCCCAATCTAAACTGTGCTCCCAGTGACCTCGAGGGATGCTGGCTCCTGTCCCACTGAATAGCAGAGTGGCACATATCAGAGTCAGGTTGTGTGAGAGAAGGCAGCCAGGCATCCCCAGTTATAAAGTTTCTGGATCATTTTAGCATCAACCATGGGACTTGTTCTGGCACTATGTGAGAAATTAGGGTTTCCCCAACCCAGAGCCAAGGTGAAGTCTCCAGGCCCCTCCCCAGGTTCCCTCAGCATCCCTCTGTTCTCCTGGCTCCTCGGAAACCAGATCCTCAGTCAGCTGTCTAAGGCGCGCCTACAAAAGGGGAAAGGCCCCTCAACCTCTAAGCACATACTAGCCATGTAAGTCCCAGGGACCGCCCCTCCATGCAGTCTGCCCAGCTTGCGGACATGGCCGCCAGAGCCCTTTCTTGATTCTCCTAGGTGGGCCATCTCATTCAAAGCCAGAGTTAAGCAATCCTATAGCCTGGTTTGCCCACAAAAGTAAACTGCTTCTTCAGAAACCCAAGCTCTGACTCAACAATCCCTCCGTCCCTGGCTCAGCTGTGTCCACAAAATTCCCAGAACCAGCTCCTCCTTGTCTCTGTCCCCACAGCCTCTGCCCAGCTCCTCTGTGCCTCCCCTACTCACGCGCTTCCTCCTCCCTCTGACCCCGCAGCACCACGTGCTCTCACATGCTTGCTGCTTTGGCGTCACCAAGCCTCCACACCTCCTCCCGGAATCCCACACACCCACTTAGGATTCACCTTTGCGGTATTCTTCTCTGGCCTGCTACCTCATCTCAGAACCAGCATTAATTAACTTGAATACATCAAGGCAATCAATTTTGATGACCTTGAAACAGTTTCTAACCTCAAACAATGGTTCCCTCTGCATCCTCTCCTTCTGCCCCGTCCCGCAGTTTACTTAACTGCACCGGGAGTTGTAGATGGACACTTTGTCCGTGGATTTCTGTTCCATATAGCTTTGTGTGTCACACAGACATGCCTCGGTGCTGCTCATATCTATCTGTGAAACGTGATTCTTGGTGTTTTTAGGGCTGGCTCTTCTCTACTTCCTAATTCCGTTTGCTTTTTCCCAGATGTGTGTCTTATCAACCATATCTCCACGTGGCTGAGCCAGTGTGGCAGGGGCCCCACTGGCTGGGAAGAGCGGGAGACGCTGCTGGCACGTGGGTCCTGGCGAGAAGGGAACCAGATGGCTTTTATTACCGGGCTCAGATAAAGACCGCTCCGGAGGCGAGTACCTCACCGCCCATATCTCCCTGGCATCCTCCTCTGGTGGCCCTGTCATACCCGACATTCCTCAGCAGTGTGTGCCCAGCAGTGCAATTTCTTGGAGAAGCACAGCTCTTCCCCGGCTAGGTTGTGCAAGTGGAAATTCGGTGTCAGTGAGTACATTAGTGTGCTAGGGCTGTGTAAGAAAGTAGTGCAAACAGAAGGGCTTAAACAGCAACAGAAATTTATTGTAAAAGTACTTTGTTTGGTAAAAGTCAATGTGTGGAATTCTTGGGCAACAGCCTAAGGGAAGCAGGAGCAAACACGTGTGCCCGTGTGCACACTTGTGCTCCCGCACATGCAGAAGCACAGGAACCTGCACCCAGGAGCCAGGCCCGGCTTTTACTTCAGTGGCTGCTTGCTTCAGGATTTTTCTCTTCTTTATGGAGGCAGACTTTGGGAATGGGGATCCGTGGAAGAAAGACTAGTGTGAGTTCTGAAAAAAAATACATGAATTATAAAATCTCCAATCAAAAGTCATTTTGCCATTTTCAAGTAACTAATACATGAATTCAAATGAAATATTAGCAGAGTTTTGCTCAAATAGAGAGGGTCTGACTAGTGATTTGTTAACCAGAATTTATTTATTTTCAAAATCATACTGAGCTCTCAAAAAAGCTCATACTTTTAACTAACTGTAGCACTTCTCACGCCCTTTCCTCACTGGCCTGACGCAGGGCTGAGGGCTGCCCTAGCACCCCAGCCACTCCTCACCCTTGTGGGCCTGTGAGTGCAGACACTGCTGCTGGCTGCTCCTGGACACTGGATGACACTTCTTGGATGTGCTAGCAGCGAGGGGAGTGCCCTGGGGAAAGAGCCAGAGGACCCAGGGTTTGTAGGAGAAAAACAGGAACAGGAGAAGAGGAAACAAGAAAAGGATGAGAATGGGGAGGAAGGGCAGGACGGGATGAACAAGAGTTGCTCTGGCAAGAAGAGGCGGAGAAGGAGGAATACCCTCACCACCCCCTGCCCCTCTCTGCTACAATGCGCTCTAAGCAGTACCTGCCCCCACCCCCCAACTCCGAATGGCCCTGGGTTGCAGGGAGCCGTGGTGCTCCCCTTGGCACTTCCTCCCCCCAGACCTTATTCTGAGTGTTTCCTTTCCCACAGCTGGAGAGGCAGGGGGCCCTGCTCGTGGAATTTGAGGCTCCGCTTGTCACAGGCCCAGAGCTGCCTGCCCAGCAGCAGAGCGTGGTCTTAGGAGAAGATGTCCTTCAGTTCTCTCCATCCACGGATCGCTCACTGCAACCTGGGGACAAGGTGCTGGCCCCCTGGGAGCCAGACAGACAGCGGTATGGCCCCGCCACTGTCTTGGGCTTGGAGGCGAGAGATCCCCAGAGAGGTAAGGCCAGCTGCTCTGACCTACCAGAAGGAGCCAGGCTGGTGATCAGGCCAGAGGAGAGAGCAAAGGGGTCTCTACAGCTTAGGGGTCTTGGAGGCATTAAAAAAAAACCCCCAAACGCCCTTACCCCCTCACTTGCAGCTTAACCCGGGGTGTGGCAACAAATCATATCTTTGAGATTAAAAAATATTTTTCATCAGGGTGAAAGAGCCTAAAACTATTAGGTCTATGTTGGTTAGCTAATCTATGCTGTGGTGGGTTATCCTGGGGTTGCACCAGTACTCACGACCTGTCCCCCACCACGTCGTCCGGGGACTGGGACAATCCCCTTCTACAGGGCTGACCAGTCGGCATCCCTGTAATTCAGAGAATGACAGAAGGAGGTTCCTCCTTCCAGCCCCCACCTGAGGAGGTACTTTGGTTTTGACATCAAAACTGAGGCAGGGAGGCGCGTGCAGGTGCCCTGGAAGTGAGGGGGTGAATGTGGAGCAGGTGAGGGCACGTTCCTGCAAGGCTCTCTGGGAGAAGTCTGCGTGAGGAGGCAGCGGAGCAGGAGGGCTGCTTTTGGGGAGAGGAGAACCCTTATCTCATGACATAGAAGAGGTAGTTGTAACAAAATGTTGCCATTTTCTGTTATGTAGCATGGAAAGAAGAAATTACTGTTCACTTCTGGAATGGCAAGACAGCTACAGTGCCTCTAGGTGGGGTCAGGCGGGTGCCGCCTGCTGTCTGGAAGAAGGCTGTGGAGAAGCTGCGCCAGCCTTTGACCAGGGAGCACCCCGGTGCCCTCCTCAGGGCCCCCTGCTGCTCTCTGCTGGGGCCGGGCACTGGATGTGTCACCTACGGGCTTCCACTGGGCCCCTCGTTCCTGTGCCCTCCCTGCCACCCCCACACCTGCTGCCAGCTGCTGTGCCAGGGCTGCCTTGGCTGCCCTTTGGCTGGACCCACCTGGTGGCCTCTAACCAGGGCCTCGGGGGTCACAGCCAGAGAACATCTAGAGGCAGAGCTGAAGCCCACGGCACAGCTTTTGCCCCTGGAGGCTCCTAAAGAGGAGGAAGTAGCAGTGCCAGCTCCCATAGCTGTATCCTCCTCCTCCTCCTCTGAAGAGGATGTGGAGAAAGATCTGGAGGTGGGCCCCCCCCAGAGGCCGATGGCAGACAGTACAGCCAACACAGACCCCGTCCCTGCTGAGAAGACTCCGAGGAGGCCGGGTGGCCCCTGCCAGCAGGAGTGGAGGTACTGGAGGAGAAACGGGCCTGAGCCGCAGCCTGGGAAGCCAGGTATACCTTCTTCTAAGGTGGGACTGAGGCCCCTGCTCCCTTCCCTCCCTTGTGTCTCTTGGGAATCTGAGCCACATGACCACTAAGCTAGGAGTGGAAATAATGCTTAGGGGCGTGGTCATGTGGAAGCAGAGTCTGTGATAAGAGGGAAATAAATGTTAGATTTCCATTTAAACAGTAAAGCCCATCGAGAAAGGATGGGGTGAGCTTCTCGCAAACGTTTGCCTCTCTCTTCAACAGCTGTCCTTTCTCCGCTTGTCTCTCCTGGAGGTACTGCTGCTATCCTCTGTTTTTACAATACCTGCCCCCTCACCCTTTTTGTTCTTGGAGGCCTTGATTTTCCTTTAGATGAAGTGTCTAAACGCCTCCAGGGATTGGTTAGTCTTCAGTGTCCTGAGAAGCCCAGAAACAATTTTTCAAACACCAATAGTCAGGCCCTGCTCTCCAGAGGGGCCCCTTACTAAGTCAGAAGCAGCGCCCTGCACTATGCAGCTCATTCTTACAGCTCAGAGGGAAGCCGTGTAATTGTTTGCAATCTGCAACCATCCCCAAACTTCTTCTTTTAAAAAAATTAATTTAACTTATTTTTAGAGAAAGGGAAAGGGAGGGAGAAAGAGAGGGAGGGAAACATCAGTCGGTTGCCTCTCATACACCTCAAACGGAACCAAACCCACAACCCAGGCATGTGCCCTGACCAGGAATCAAACCAGCAACCTTTCACCTTTCAGGATGATGCCCAACCAACTGAGGCACACTGGTCAGGGCCATCCCCAGACCTCTGTGTCTTGGGCTAAGAGCTGTGTGATATGCCCTCACAAGTTTAGGAGCAGTAGGTCACTGATGCGCCTCATGCCCACCCTGTCAAAAGTCCCACAGGGGTCCCAGGAGAGCAGAAGCCTGTCTGCTGGCCGAGCTATATGATGGGGGATAAGCCTGGTCCTAGATGAGATTCTTGGGGTCCTGGGGTCACTAATTTAACATTCAATGAACTAAACATTCCGTCTGGGGCAGGGATGCTGTGAGGGTTAAAGAAGACCACTGCCAAAAGCTCTCAAGGATCTCTAGATACCACCCACACTGGGACCCACGTGGGTCCCTGATTGAAGCCATCACCCTACTTCCAGGGCAGCTGCTCAGCCAGAAAGACCTCCTAGCCCACGAGGATTTCAGTCTTGCCCCAGGATAGGCTTTTTATTAGTTCTCAGTTTCAGATGGTTGAGAAATTGTTCCTACAATGAGAAACTTTCTCGGCGGTCTCCACTGGGTGGCTGGGCTTTGGGGCGGGCAGGGCTGGGTGGACGTCGCTGCTGCCATTGTGTTTTATCAGAGGGTGCCAGGCCTTCCTTGGCTTTCAAAGGTGTGGGATCTCTCCCCCACCTCTGAGGGGGGAGTAGTAAAAGGACAAGGGTCTAGCCATGATCAGCTGAGCTCTTCCTCCCCTATCTGAGGAAATATATTAGAAATAGGTGTGGGCAAAGGCAGGTTTACAGTTGTAATACAAATAATATGGTAATAATAATACAAGAATAAACTATTTCTCTACTTTTGTCTACCTTGTACAAAGGCTGGGGGAAGGTCCCTGTGCTTCTGTGAAATGGGTCACTCCAATCTCACAGAAGGAAACATTGGGAGGCCTCAGCAAAGCTACCTAGAATCAGCTTTTTCTACTAGATGTACCCTCCCAACAGGTGATAATATAGAGAAAATGTGCCCAGATCTAGAGTTCTCATGCTAAATTCGCCATAGCTTCTACTGCTTCCTGCTTCAGCACAGCAAGGAGAAAGAAAAGCTGTACCTGCAGAGGAGTCTGTGGGGAGCAGCTGGGCAGCCCCCAGGCCCCGCCTCACAGAGAGGGACGCTGGCGGGGCCGAGGTGGTCGGATGTGCCCAGGTACTGGCACATTCCTGCTGCCGTGGCTGGCCCCACAGCATCCTCTAGACTGGCGCCACAGCGGAGCCAGTCCCCAGCCCAGAGCACACGCTGCTTTTATTTCCCCCGCCTGCCTACCCACCTAATCCTACCTTCAGTCTCTCTCCCCATCACCATATTTAAACAAATCCACTGCAAAATTTTACTTCCCCAAATAGGTGATAATAATTGGCTACCTAAGAGAAATATAGTATCCTTGGGTACTTGGCCTGGCTGTCCTTCAGGTGCTGATCACTTGTTGCTCCAGGCAAAGGTAGTTCCTGGAGCTGAACCAGGAGAATCAGTGGGCCTGTCTTCTGCCCGGTCCCAACCCCTATGGAGAATATGCCTGAGATGGGGTGTGGAGGAAGGGGCCATCCCTGGCTGTTGTCACAGGTGGGCTGCTATATGCCACAACAGACTAGCGATGATGACACAATGCCAAACCCCAGGGCTTTTCTTTCTCCCCTGCCCCGTATTTTGTATTCTTTAAGGGAAATGTGTTCTTCGTCTTCTAGCTGTGCCTGTGCCTGGTAGTCGTCAAGTACTGATGCTCGACAGGCAATCTCAGGCTCTGCCTCTTAATAACCTTCTTGTGCGGGCCCCTCCACCCTCCACACTTTTTGTTACTTTGACATACAGGCAGTGAGGTTGCCATCTGATCCTAAAACAGAGACTCTGTAAAACAGTGACCCTGGAGAGGCCAGGCTGTTTTTGTTTGTTTGTTTGTTTGTTTGTTTGTTTGTTTGGTTGGTTGGTGTTTAGAGAGAGGGGAAGGGAGAAAGAGAGGGAGAGAATTTCAATGTGTGGGTGCCTCTCACGTGGCTCCTACTGGGGACCTGGCCTGCAACCCAGGCATGTGTGCTGACTGGGAATTGAACCGGTGGCTCTTTAGTTTGCAGCATGCATTCAGTGCACCCAACTATACCAGCTGGGGCTGGGAGAGGCCAGACTGTTGGCTCCAGCAGCCATGTTGCTCCCCTCCCTTGCTTATAGCTGAAACAGGATTCAATCTGTAGTTTTAAGTCAGGGAGATGACGGATTTCCTTTAAAGTATGTCTTCCTTTTTGTATATTGCCCTATTCCTCAGGAAGTCATGCCTCCCTCCATCCCCCCACTTTTGTGGCCTCATTCAACCTGTGAAAACTTGTTTTTCTATCAGTTTATGATCTCTTCTTTGTGATCAGTGTGGTTTATAAGCTCCTTTAGCTGGTGGCAGTAGGTTACCTTGGCTCCCCCTAATGGCTGGTTTGAAAAATATGCCTGCTAACTTCTACCCAATTCCAAATCTGGGGACCAGATACAACCTTTCTCAAAAGCATAACAGGCAGAAGTGATTAACACAATTTATTTCTTCTTTAAAAAGAGAGAACAGTGTTAGGAGCTTACACATAGTAAAGAGATTGTGATCCTTGGCGTAGTTGTACTTGTCATCAAGGCCCATTCCATCAAAATGGTGGCATATTCAACACACCCCATTGAATTTTAGGTTTAGGAAAAAGATGTTGCGACACCCACAAGGATGTGAAGGGCAATAAACAACAGAGAGAACAAACTGTAGGAGTGGGGAATGCCAAGGAGCTGGTCCTGGAGGCAGCCAACACGAAGCCACTGCAGATCCTGCCGGAGGAAGCCGCAAGCGGGCCTCCAAGTCAGGGAGCGGCTGTGGCACCTCCGAGAGGCCAGAGCTCCTCAGACTAAACGCCCTGAGGACCCAGGTAAAGTAGCGTGGCCGGGAAGGGACTTTTTTTACTTTTATTTTTTCAATGACAGTTGACATCCAACATTATTTTATAGTTTCAGATACACAGCATCGTTGTTAGACAATTACATAATTTACAAAGTGGTCCCGATAATTCCTTCATTCACCTGGCACCACAGTTATTACAACATCATTGACTGTGTTCCCTATGCTGTACTTTACATCCCCAAAGCTATTTTGTAACTACCTCATTTTTCCTTCTGAATCCCTTGGGAAGGGGCTTAAGGACTCCTTCTATGGTTCAACCTTTTAGGGTCACACCCTCTGAAAATAAAACCCATGACTCTTCTTTCCAGAAAGATTCACATACCCATAATTTTGCACATAATTTCAAATGGCTTACAGAACCCACAAAGGTCATCATAAGCTTCTTAGGGGAGCAAGGGTCCCAGTTAAATGACCCTCTCCTTGATGATAAGCATGGGTCTGCTTTACTAGGCCCTGTGTCCATGGGAGTCGGATTCTCATTAGGACTGCTAATATAGCACTACTTAAAACTTCATGTTCATCATATAAAGTGTTGGCGTTTTTCCTGAGGGAAGACTTGTCATATTCAAAATGAGATGAATAACTAGGCAACTAAACTAAGAGGTGCAGCAATAACACTATTGGTGAGGTAGCTTCAACGTTAAGGACTCACTGATGACTTTTTAAAATCAGTGCCTTTTGATCCTTACAATTAGAGTCGGTCTAAGACTCTGAGGGCTTTTTCCCCTTATAGGAAGCTACAGACAGTAAATGCCTGAGGAAGAGTTACAGAGTGGCTGGCAAAGCCTCCAGCGGAAGGAGGTGGCATGCAGGCCAGAGAGGGTAGCTGAATAAGCTGCAGCATCTTCGCCCCATTAAGACTTCCCTGCAGAGGGGCGGCAGGAAGGCACCTGCCGTGAGAGGCACCGGCATGCTGGCGGCCCTGGCCAGGGCTGCCTGCCTGGTGAGGTCAGCTTGAGGATGCTGTTCCGCACAAGTTACAGGTCGTGGTCAGCCTGCTCGGGGCATCTGTGTCCACAGCCTCTCTGCCATGTTTTCATAAGGCCTACAGCAGTACATGAATGACATTTTGTTGCTCCTAATACCAATAAAAAGGTATTCTCTTTATTTCCAAATCGAGTCTCCTTTTTATTATCATAATTAACCTTGGAAAGCAAGCAGTAAAAACTATTCAAATAGCCATTATTACTTTCAGGGAAAACAGGGTAAGAGGACTTCTACACTTTCAAAAAATAGGCACTGAAAGAGACAAGCTCCATTTAGTAAGGCTGACCCTTTACAGTTGGCCCCCAAAGCAGGATGGATGTGTAAATGTTACGAGAATCATATGGTGGCTTTATTCTTCTTGCTACTTAAAAAAAGGTAACATGATGGTCAACATCATATGGGGAAAACCAAGTCCACACTTTGTCCTGAATCAACTGCCACCACTTGAGTCTTCTTGGTGAGATCATTCGCACCCACAGTGACAGAATAGGTCCCTGGATACACTTCTATGTAGAGGTCCTTGGAGATGTTGTCAGCCTGGAAGGAAAGCAAATATTAGCAGTTTAGAGGTTTTTATATCCCAATGCCCAGGGCACCCCCACCAGGCTACCTCTGTGTGCCAGAGGCTGGATGGAATGAAGCATTAATGTGGGAGATGGAGGTCCTGCTTTCAAGTCTCAGCCACAGGATGGGACTATCCCTTAGTTAAGTCTCAGCGTCTCCTTACGCTTGCTTGTTTCCTTAGTTCTAAGACTGTGGTAATACCTACCTCCCATGTGAGAACACTGTAAATACCCAAGTATTATAGGAACATGAAGGATCATAAAAGGAACACTATAACTAGAATAGAAAGACAAGAATTAGAAAGAGGGAAAGGCTAAATCCATTGTTTTGGGCTCAAAAGCAAACAGTGGCACTTCTTAGCACCGATTAGCAGTAATGTAGAGGCACCCTGGAATTACGAGAATTATTCTTTTTCAATGTGCTTTGCTAAATTCATTATTGGGATGATAAAATATTTCTCCTAAAGCTGCAAATTCTATGAGTAGATTCTATTTTGTCACGCAGCAAGCCAGCTGGCTGGCAAAAGCCCTCCCTCAGCAGACTGGTTCTCTGATAGTGCAAAACACGAGAAACTGGAGGAAGTGGGAAGAGTGATATTTAGAGGTGAGCTGAGCACAGACTTCACACATGGTGGGGAAGTGGGTCATGGCAGGTGTGCAAGCAGAGGAGGACGTCTTAGTTTAGATGACAAAAGAATAAAGTTGCAAACCAGGAAGGGGCCTGTCATTTAACACCAAGGCTCTTATTCCACAGCAGGGACACCACTCATGCTTACTCAGTGTCCAAAAGGGGAAGTTGTCATTTCCACCACTACCACTCCCAGGGAGGGGACAAAAGCATTGGCCAGCAAATTCTACTAGGAAGATGAATGATAATACTTGTACTTTTAAGAAACTTCCTCCCCCTCCACCTGATAGATTTGAAGCCATTTTTTTCTCCAAAACTGCTTTATGTTATATGCTTTAATGTTATACTCCAGTTACTGCAAAATCAGATGTGAACGGCACAAATATTAGTCATCAACTATGTAAATAAACAAAAGTAGGTTCAGAAAATACAGCTGTATCCGAATTTCAAAAAGGCAATGATGCTTCATTTGTGTGAATAAAAGGACACAGACGGGATAAGGCTGGCATGTGTGCTGCCAACACCGGGCTGTCCGGAAGGTTGGCATTACCAAAATCCTGCCAGTGCTGCAGGCATCTAAGTCTAACCACTTATATTTGTACTAGAAAAACAATAGTCTTAGCTGCTACTTACTCTGTTATTGGGTAGGCCAAAAAGTTTGTTTGGGTTTTTCCATAAGCTGGCTCTAGTAGCATTTAGTTGTCTTTTAACTGCATTCAAAACAATTTGGTTAGATTGTATTGTGACAGCTGTCATATCAGTATGCATTTTTTTAAAAAAAATAAAAATTGGTGAATTTTTATGTAGCCATTTCATACAGAAGAGGAAAGAAAGTAAGGAACATTTTTGGCATATTATGTTTTATTATTTCAGGAAAGGTAAAAATGCAAGTGAAATGCAAAGAAAAAACTTTGTGCAGTTTATGGAGAAGGTGCTGTGACTGATCAAAACTGTCAAAAGTGGTTTGCAAAGTTTCATGCTGGAGATTTCTTGCTGGACAATGCTCCACAGTCGGGTAGACCAGCTGAAGTTGATAGCGATCAAATTGAGAACAATCAGTGTTATACTATGCAGGAGATAGCCGACATACTCAAAATATCCACATTAATAAAGTTATTGGTGAAAATGAAAAATGTGTCTTTTATTTTACTGAAAACAGTAAACAAACTTTTTGGCCAACCCAATATATTCTGAATCTTGGCTAGCACATTGTATACAAAAAAAAAAAAAAAAAAAAAAAAGAGCAAATTACAGCAACATGCTGGAGTTCCTTTCCTTAGGATTACAACCGTTCCGAGTTCCAAAAGATTTCCTGAGTTTATAAACTGAAGAGTACTTGATCCTAATGAGAAAGTTATCCCTATATGCTTTTTACAGAGAAACAATAGTGGAAAATGGGAACAAATCCCTTCACATGTTTTGGAACCTGATCCCACCAAATGTGTAAGTTTGAGAATGTCAGCAATGGTATTCACTTTGTAAGCACAAGGGTCAGGCCCCCTCCTGCTGCTTGAACAGATGGTGGAATTCCAGCAGGACCCAGCGCCAGCCCAGCTGAGCTGTAGGAACTGAGACGGGAATACTTCACATTCTTTCCAACCACAACTATGAGTTTGGGCGCAGAGCATCGCTAAAGCTTCAAGTGAAGGAAGGATACCGAGAAGACAGAATTTTACGCTGACCCCACAATGTTGTGCATGCTCCACAAGGTTAAAAACACCCCAACATACAGGCACTGCAGATCTAGCACCAAGAACGGTAAAATAACCAGGCCAGATGGCTTGTGACTTTACAGTGGTGGTGAAGCCCCGTGTAGGGACACTGGGAGCTCTGTACTCACAGGCGGGGATGCCTCTGGGATGCACTCTGGGCCTTGATAGCTGCCTCCAAAGCCAAGGGATGGTGTTTTACCCTGAAGAAACAAGTAGAAACACTGTTTTGTGCCCAAGTTCTCACTTCTGGATTATAAAGAGAAACTTTCTCCTGCTTCATTAGGAACTAACAATTCTGTCAATTTTTTCTAAGTTGTCACCTAAATTATTAAGGCTTTCAGTGAATTCTGAGAGATATTTTTAGTCAGATGTTCACCATGATTACTTTTAACCTTCATGGGCTTTGGAGTCAGATAAACCTGAGTTTGAATCTTATGTCTGCTACTTACTGAGCGGGATTCATTTCTCTAAGCCTTGCTTTCCTAGTCTATAACATGGGGGTACGAGACTGGAGAGAAGATTTAAAGTGTAGAAGTGACGGACACTTAACAGGCTCTCAGAAAACAGAAGTGTCTTCTGTGCTTGTCTCAGGAATGTGCGTATCAGCGGGGAACAGGCTGAACGATACACTTCCCCGAGAGGCACCAGCTTGCATTTTACAGGAAAGAATGGGAGGGATAGGAACGACCCTCGCCCACATGTAACCCCCTTGGCATCAGGACAGAAAAGAGAAGCCAGGGTTCAGGTTCTGGTGCTGCTCCTTATATCCCAGGGAACAACAGGGGCTTCCCTTGTGCATCCAGTCCTCATACTCATCCCTGTGGCCATGCTTCCCTTCCCCAAACCCACAGGACAGAGGAGTCACAAATCCAACCTGAGGATTAGACTCTGGGTTTAAGTTTGCTATTTTTGAGTACAACTAGGGGAGTTTAAAAACAAATAAAAACACCTACTCTCCTTGGCAACAAAGGATTTCTGTCAGATCAGTTCAACAAGTAGAATCTTTGTCTTTCCCAGAATGACATGTAGTAAAAAACAGGTTAAGTTTGTAGTGAGAGGCCTGTAAGTGTTATTATCTTTAGGAAAAGTATTTTGCTAAGAGACCCCCTTCTTGCACTTTTTAAGACATGATACATATCACTACCTTGCATTAAAATACGTGATTATGAGAAAAATCTCTTTCCTATCCCTAGATGTAGAAGAGGATATTCAAAGCTCTTTTCTTTAAGCCTGCCCAAGAATCCCACGGCCCAGGACTGCAGGTTCAAGGGAAGATCCTACAGTGGCATCAATATTATATTTTAGACAAACTCCTATTTCATGTTCACCACTATAAGTTCTGAGACTGGGGGTTGATACATTGCCATCAAGCAGTGGAATGCTGAGTCACGCAGGCACCCAATAATACAGCTGCAGCAGGAGCTCTGGACAGAGGGCCTCCCATCTCGGGAGGCTCAGCGCACAGCACAGGACAGCTGAGGACGCATACCTGACCACTCCCTAGGTCCGAGCACCAGTGCAGTTGCGACTTCCTTCTGTGATATCGGTAGACGTGGGTTGCCCCTCCTTCCTCTGGCACAGATGAATAATATTTCTAGAGAAGTAATGTGAAAGATGTGGTTAAATAGTCTGGTTAAATTTTCAAAAAACTCTGTTACTTGGGCAGAATAGGACTAAGAAGGGACACCCTAGGGCTAATAGGGCAAAAGAGCAAGGTAAATGACCTGCCTGCTTGACAGGCCTGCAAAGTCATTTAACACATCTGGCCCACGTAAACTGGCTGCAGAGAAGGAAGGTGCACTTGGCATTACTTTGCTGCCATCTGCTGCCTCCGTAGGGCAACAACTCTGGGCAGCTAAAGCTGGGCAGGACCACACTCTTCGCCAGGTTAAATAGTTTTCCTGACTGCTCCCCCATGTCAAATACATATGCCTTTTCATCTTCTCTCATGACAAGTTCTGGTGCGTAACAGTTTCACATTAATTGTCTAAGTCTCAGACAAGGACAAGGGAAGAAAGGGGTGTATCTCTTTGAGATTTGGAAATACAACAGGAAATGTAACATAAACCCAAGAGCTATGCAGCCACTCTACCCTGTGGAGGAGGGGAGGGGAAGGAAGAAGTCTCCGATTTAAGGACAATAATCCAAAGGATCAGAAGACTTACATTTTTCTCATCTGCTTCCTTCCTTCCCCTCAGAGTTAACCTTAGATTTGTCCTTGATTATGACTAATAATGAGGACATTTACCAGCCTGTTTAATTTGAATGCAGCGTAGGGACAGTATTTAAGGCATGAGACCAAATGAATGAGAAGCTAGGGAAAGCACTTCAAGACATGGATCCAATGATATATCTTAGAGGCTGCTTCAAAATTGTGATGGCAAACTCAGAATGTTTTTAATTCTATGTCAGAAAGATAAGGGGTTCTGAGGCTCCATTCCATAACAGAGACCTGAGCTGAAAACCAAAATGAACACCAATTTGCTAAACCTCAAACAAAAGACAAATATTATTCCTTTTAAGCTGATCACTTCACAGCAGAGCCCAAGTTATGAATTTTTCTAAAACCCCTTAACAGAGTAAGGACATAAAAGTATTCTCTGAACTACATCTTATTGTTTGGAATCTTGTTCTTGGAACCATAGGGATTCTATGAAAGTTGTAGAAAAAATTAGAGAGTTTTTGAAATATTAATATATGAAATTGAAAAGCAAGGCAGAAACTAGGCATTCTCTTCCTTCTCCCTTATAGACCAGCATGCTTACAACCACATAAGAATGACAAACAGTTAAGGCTGGAAGAGACCCAGAGTCTGTTGTAATTCTTAGACCATAAAGAATGCCTTCCATGCAGGTGATTTCTTTGAATGTTGCCTGCCTTCAACATTCCCTCAAAGTACTTAAGGATGACCTTAGTATAATTTTGAGAAGTGGGTAAAACCTTTGCTCACCCATTTCAATGAATGGTACCAAAAGTGGTACCATAAGCCTTCATGCTCTAGTTTATAATTTTCTGATGTTCATCTCTCAGTGGAAACTAAAGAAACAGACTGTAAAGTCTGGGAAGGATTTCAGAGCTCTTCATTTTTTCGACAGGGAAGGTAAGGATGAGAGAGACTAACTGTCCTAAGGTGTTACAGCCAGTCTGTGGCAGAACATGGGTCTGACTCCTGGGAGGCTGCTCCTGTTCCATAGAACCACCTTTGTGGCCATCAAGCAGTACGAACCCATAGGGACATACCTAAAAACTACATTACCAGGGACTTGAAACAGAGGTTAAATTCTAATGTATGGATTTTGTTTCAATACATTTTGAAAACACAGAGACTCAGTTCCAGTTTAGAGTGATCCTAATGAATTTTTTTTTAACTCTTCATCAGTTCAAAGTTTAAACAACTCCAAACATTTGGACTTGATTGTTTTGGAATTCAACAAATAATATGAGAGCAGAGACTTTTTCTGACTTGTTCCCTGCTTTATTCTCAATAACATCTACTGAATTAAGCATTCAATAAATACTGTTGAATTCTACCAATAGCTTGGATTTATCACCTGGTTTAAATCCTTAAGTGATTACAACTGATCCATGAAGACAGGGCAGGCTGACATGGTAGTCTCCAGATTCTCCCTAAAGACCACAAAGGTCCACTTTGTGATCCATCCCCAGGCAGATCGGGGCATGGCTTCAGCTTACACCGACTTACCCCACACTGACTTGAAGTATAGTCCATGAATTCAGCCATTGTTCTGAAGGAAGCACTGAGGGTTGGGCGTCTTTCTTCTCTCTATTTGAATAAATGGCAAGTCACAGGTGAGATCTGGTATTCCCTACTGGAGAATGAAGTCATTTGGGGAATAGCTTCTGTTTTACTTTTCGAAAGTCTCTGAAAGTTTAAGTCGGTGAGAAAGATTTTACTAAGAAAGAACTCCAACTCTAAAAGGATTAAATTGGCATGCAAATTACCCAGGACAAAGATTGGTTTACGGGTTTTCCTCTAATCTCAGATGGTTGCATATAAGAATTTTTTTTTTAAAGTAACCAACAGGGCCGAGCACTAGCAGTATCCTAGTGCTACCCAATAATGATCTGTAAATGTCACGAGTTTTCAAGGAGGTTTTCCGTTCACTTTCTTGACACCTCACAGCTTCCACCGCCAAGGGCAGGAGCCCTCAGGTGCTTCCGTGTGGTTCGTGCCCTGGTGCCCGGGCTAGTTCCCCAGCACAGTGGCCCTCACCTCTCCTAGGAGAAGGCGCTCGGGGCCGGCTGCGGGCCGTCTTTCTCTGTACGGCCGCTCTTGGGAAATGACCCCCACGCTGCCTTTGGGAAACTCCAGAGAATGCCAGTCCACCGCCCTCCTCTTAGCCCGCTCCAGCACTTCTTGACCCAGCCTAGCGGAGCGCTGCAGGGAACGCCGGTCCACCCCGTTCAGCGCCGCGGCCGCCAAGCAGTTCTCCATGTAGACCTAAGCGGGCACATACACATAAACAATGACAGGTCATCTGGATGCCGCGACTCTGCCACAGATTTAGGTCCGAGACCCGGCCTCTACCTCCCAAGAAAAAGCGCCCCCGACTCCACCCCCAACGCGCTACCTGACGGCTGCCCCCTTCCATTTCCACCTCCCCCTACCCTCCATAAGGAGCCCTCACCCAGCCCATCTGTAAAGGCGCATGCGCTCAGCGCTCAGGCGGAGAGGAAGAGTTGAGTCTGGAGCGTCAAGCGCCGGCGCAGCAGGAGGCAAGAGGGAGGCGGGGCGGTGGGGCGCAGGTAATTGGCGGGTGGTGGGAGGCGGGGCGCGCGCTCTACGTCAGACACGCCTCCTGCGTGGTGTCCGCGACCTCTGCGTCAGGGCAGCTGGGCGAAGGAGAGAGCGCTGGAGGTGGCTAGTGTTTGGTGGCGTGCAGGACTCCGTCTTCGGTGTAACACGCAGCCAAGGCGCCCAGTGCGCTCTGTCAGAGGAGCCTCAGGGCCTGGGTCCAGGCTCTTGGAGGTCGTCTCCTGTACTTAACGTGATGAACTTGATCTCAAGTCGGGTGGTCTCTAGTTGGGATAAGAAATTTTGGGAATAGGACTCGTGCGTCTGGGCACCTATTTCTGCCTGGTCTATATTTTGGGATGTCGCTACTTTTATTTGAGGAGGTGGGTAGGCTAGGCCACACAGTGCGGCTGCCAAGGTGGCATTTGGAGAAGAAAGTCTCTTTGGCCGGCTGGCTGGGAACTATGGGACGTTCAGCCAGAAGGCAGGTGTTTCTGGCCCACAGGGCCAGAGGGACGCCTTAGTTGCATGTAGGATAATGTAATCCTCTAGTGGCAACTTCCTCACCCCTCCACTGGAAATTACGGACTCACACAATTGTGTGAGTTGAACACAACTTTTAAGAATAGTTGAACCACGGTAAAGTAAGGAATTGTGTAGTCACCTTTCCACCCCATTCCATTCGGGTATTTGACAGATGTAAACCAAGTGCTCCCTGCTAATTAGTGACTCCTCTACACCACCCTGCGTGCAACAAAGCATTGATGCTCAGGAGGGACCAATTTAAGAGACACAGGGAAATCAGATACTCACCTAGGCTCCTCAGCAGATGATTAGTTCTGAGCTACCGCAGACATAATAAGATACATACACATTTTTTGCTTATTTCCTCTCAAAAAGTTGAGAACTGGGTTTAAATTCTGGCTCTGCCACTTTTTTTGTTGTGTAATTCTGGACAAATTACTTAAATCCTTTGGGCCTCAAATTTGTCTCTATACTTGGGGACACCAATAGTACCAACATCCCTAGACTATAAGCTTCTTGCAGGGACCATATCTGTCTTGTTTACTGAATTTAAGTTGCATCTAGTATTATATTTGTCACCGAAGGGGCTAATAATAGCTATTGTGAATTGGGTTGCTGTAAGGATTTTGTGAAATCATTCTTGCAAAATGCTTAGCATAATGCCTTGCAAAGAATAAGTGCTGCATGGATTTAGTTAGCATTATTATGTGCCAGGCACTGCCCTAGGAGTTGTGGAGAATAGAAAATGGGTCAGACTAAAGGAAAATAAAAATGAATGACAAAATCTGTAATGTCAGAAACAAAATATGACTTGTCATAAGGTTAAAAAAATAAAGCATTATGTCACTTAGAGGAGAAGGAGATTATGTTTAATTGGGGAGGATCAAAAAAGGCTTTGTGGAGAAGGAATTATTTCAGCTAGACCTTGAAGGATGGTCTAGGAATTAATGAGAAAGGGGCTAGTCAGCTTACCTGTTAACTGCTTTTGTAATGAGTGTGGTTAGAGGTAGAGAATTTGGTCTTACTTTATTATGGACTTCAAGACCCTGGCTCCACAACTTTTAGCTGTGTCTGTGTAACCATGAACAGCTTATGCAACTGTTCTATATCTTGGTTTTGTCATTTATAAAATGGGAATGATAGTAAATTCCTCATAGGGTTGTTGTGAGGATCAAATAATTAATACACATAAAATGCTTTTAGTGGTATTTGGCACAAAGTAAGTTCTCCATGATCAGACATGATCAGACTGGTCTCCCAATACGTCCTCACCTGGTTCTAGAGCCACACCTTATCTGACTTGGCTCTTCCCCAGGAATCTATTGCTACCTACTTTCGCCATTTTGGTTCAGTTGAAGCATTACTTTCTGTCAAGTCACCTCTTTGAAATCTTCAGTTATTCCCAAGTTGCAACCTCTGTTTTCATAGTTTTTTAAAAATATGTATTGTGGTACTTCCATCTGATTTAAATGATATGCAATTGTATTTTATTCTCTCCCAACAGCTTATGAAATCCTTGAAGGCAGGAACCGTACCTTATTTGTTCCCAAATATCCAGGGCCTGTTAATTAGTGAGTATTCAGTAGACATTGTTGAATAGACTGACTCAATTTCTAATTTAAATAGACCCCTGTTAAGCCAGGTAAGAGTTGGCTATAAAAAAATTACCTATGTGCACTTTAAAGACGTGATGAATATTCAGTTATAACTAATTTTCCCAGAATTTAACATTTTGAAATATATGGAAAAGAAGATGCTTAGAATGAAACTGAAGACTAAAGACTGGCACTAAATTAAATCTTTGCATTTATATTTATATATACATCTTTTATAATTTTAAGATTTGTACTGTAAACCACAGCTTCAGAGAATCCTTTTTCTCTCTTTAAAAATTGAATGGAAATGAGAATGATGGAATATGACCTACTGTTGGGGCCCTTGTGGGTCAAACGCAGCCCAAGGCGGGTACTTGAGAAAGCCACCAGTGAGACTGGGAAATGGACGAGAAAGTGGAGGAAGGGCAGATACTCAGGAGTGTTACTGGTCATCAAGAGAGAGCAGCTGTTGGTTTGTCTTTCATGATTTATCTGTTCAGGAGGGTAGATTCATTACAGAGAACATATAGAAGTTATTTGTCTAGGTTATATGGTTTGGGGAATAGATGAGTTGGAGGAAGTCTTTACTCCTGAGATCTAAGGAATGAGATGGGTGCTGTATATTTTGGGGACATTTTAAGGGGAAAAAACAAGCCTAGTGAAGAACAATGTAAATTCCTTCTTTCTCTATGTGAAGGGAGCAAAAAAGAGTTAAAAACTTAGGATGTAAAAGTGGGTATCATGCCTGAGTTAGACAATGATTTATACTGTACATACCAGAGAATGTATAAATCACTTCATTTGACAGGTGGTATTTTTGTTTCTTCAGAAGACTTAGGAGCTTTAGGGTTATTACAGCTTTGTAAAGTAGTATTATATATGAGTCATTAGATCATTCATTTTGCCTGATTACATCAACTCATTGGGTGATTGGGGAATGAAAGAAACTCATTATCAAAATTGCCATCTTGATTATATAGATTAAAGAGAATGAATCAAACTTCTGAGAATTGGCTTTTATAACCTTTTAAAATTGGAAGTTAAAAAGTTGGTTGCAGAGCAGGAATGATTAAGGAAAAGTTTTGTCATTTAATTTAAAAGTTATCAGAGATTTGAAGGAATTGTAATTTTGGAAGATATAAAGAGTTAGAATCCATGTAGAATTTTTTTAAATATATTTTATTGATTATGCTATTACGGTTGTCCCATTTTTCCCCCTTCATTCCCCTCCACCCTGCACACCCCCTCCCACCCACATTCCCCCCCTTTAGTTCATGTCCATGTTTCATAAGTCCTTTAGCTTCTACATTTCCCACACTATTCTTGCCCTCCCCCTGTTTATTTTCTACTCACCATCTATGCTACTTATTCTCTGTACCTTTTTCCCTTCTCTCCTCCTCCCAGTCTCCTGTTGCTAACCTTCCATGTGATCTGTTTCTGTGTTCCTGCTCCTGGTCTAGATGTTTGCTTAGTTTGCTTTTGTTTTAGGTGTGGTTGTTAATATCTGTGAGTTTGCTGTTTTTTTACTGTCATTTTTTATCTTCTTTTTCTTAGATAAGTCCCTTTAACATTTCCTATAATAAGGGCTTGGTGATGATGAACTCCTTTAACTTGACCTTATCTGAGAAGTGCTTTATCTTCCCTTCCATTCTAAATGACAGTTTGGCTGGATAGAGCAATCTTGAATGTAGGTCCTTGACTTTCATGACTTGGAATACTTCTTTCCAGCACCTTCTTGCCTGAAAGGTCTCTTTTGAGAAATCAGCTGACAGTCTGATGGGAACTCCTTTGTAGGTGACCATGCCCTTATCCCTTGCTGCTTCTAGAATTCTCTCCTTCATTTTAATCTTGGCTAATGTCATTATGATGTGCCTTGGTGTGTTCCTCCTTGGGTCCACCTTCTTTGGGACTCTCTGAGCTTCCTGGACTTTCTGGAAGTCTATTTCCTTTGCCAGATTGGGGAAGTTCTCCTTTATTATTTGTTCAAATAAGCTTTCCACTTGTTGCTCTTCTTCTTCCTCTTCTGGTACCCATATAATTCAGATGTTGGGACATTTAAAGATGTCCTGGAGGTTCCTAAGCCTCTCCTCATTTTTTTGAATTCTTGTTTCTTCCTTCTTTTCTGATTGGTTATTTGTTTCTTCCTTCTGGTCCACTCCATTGATTTGAGTCCCAGTTTTCCTCCCATCACTATTGGTTCCCTGTACGTTTTCCTTGATTTCACTTATTGTAGCCTTCATTTGTTCATCTAATTTGCAACCAAAATCAACCAATTCTCTGAGCTTCCTAATCACCAGTGCTTTGAACTGTGCATGTGATAGGTTGGCTATCTCTTGGTCACTTAGATGAATTGGCT
>PVKU01009375.1:0-49857 GCA_004027475.1 Anoura caudifer
TCCAGCCCCTTCTTGCCTGGAAGGTCTCTTTTGAGAAATCAGCTGACAGTCTGATGGGAACTCCTTTGTAGGTGACTGTGCCCTTATCCCTTGCTGCTTCTAGAATTCTCTCCTTCATTTTAATCTTGGCTAATGTAATTATGATGTGCCTTGGTGTGTTCCTCCTTGGGTCCAACTTCTTTGGGACTCTCTGAGCTTCTTGGACTTCCTGGAAATCTATTTCCTTTGCCAGCTTGGGGAAGTTCTCCTTTATTATTTGTTCAAATAAGTTTTCCACTTGTTGCTCTTCTTCTTCCCCTTCTGGTACCCCTATAATTCAGATGTTGGGATGTTTAAAGATGTCCTGGAGGTTCCTAAGCCTCTCCTCATTTTTTTGAATTCTTATTTCTTCCTTCTTTTCTGTTTGGTTGTTTCTTTCTTCCTTCTGGTCCACTCCATTGATTTGAGTTCCAGTGTTCCTCCCATCTCTATTGGTTCCCTGTGAGTTTTTCTTCATTTCACTTATTGTAGCCTTCATTTGCTCATCTAATTTGTGAGCAAAATCAACCAATTCTGTGAGCATCCTGACCACCAGGGCTTTGAACTGTGCATCTGATAGGTTGGCTATCTCTTGGTTGCTTAGATGAATTGGCTCTGGGGCTTTGATTTGTTCTCCCGTTTGAGCCTTTTTTTTTTTTTTTTTTTGGTCTGGTCGTAGCTGTTACATAGTGAGGGATGGAGCCTTAGGTGTTCCCCAGGGTGGGGCAGCCCAGTCACTGGGTAGTGACGCTGTATGTGGGGGCAGGGCCCAAGAGGGAACAGTGGTGCTTGCTCTGCTCACTGTCTGATTCCAGTCCCTTTCGCCACTTCCCCTTCACCTGGATTATCTGCATGTGAATGCGGGACCACCTGGTCAGCCAGCCACCTTGCACTGCCTCACTGGGTCTGCACAGTTGCCACCTGGTGCCTGGGGTCTGCTAGCCACCGCCTGTGCACCTGGGGTCTGCTACCCACCACCTGTGCACCTGGCATCTGCCAGACGCTGCTGCCTGCGTGCCTGGGTCCGCACCTCCACTTTTTCCTCCTGCAACTCCATCCCTCTTACCAGTCTGGATGAATGGTTGCTGGACTTTTGTACAGTTCAATTTTCTATCAGTTCCGGTTGTTTTCTTATTTCTAAATCTTTGTTGTCCTTAATTTTGGTTGTACAAGGTGGCACAGTGTGTCCACCTATACCTCCATCTTGGCCAGAAGTCCAAGATTCTTTTTCTCTGTCAAATGCTGGCTTAGTTCTGTCATCATAGGATTTTGGGGGTGGATCAGACCATTAACGATGCCAGGTCTGAGCTGATGGGCCACACCTGGCTGTGATGTCTGTTTATCAGCTGCCCCACGATCTTGAACTATCTGTATCAGTTCACAGATGTATTTTATACTGAAAAATATACATCAGACTTTTTGATCACTAGCATCATTTATATTTCCTGCTACTTTTTCTTCATGGCCATGGTCGCTAAACATTTGTGATGCTGCACCCCATCAACGAAAAGTTTTGATCATGCAGCCTTATAACAGGTATATTTTACATAAATTACAAACACATGCTGCTCTCCATCTGCATGTTAAAAATGAGTAAATGTTATTTATTTTTTACCTTGAATATTTTATTTTATTTTTTAATTAAATTTATTGGGATGACATTGGTTAATAAGATTATACAGTACATTTCTTTTTTGTTGTATCTTTTCCATTAAGTTTCTATTCTTTAGACAGCAAGGTTAAAGACATGTCTCTTTCTCTTGCACCCCCAGGACTCCCCTTGCACCTTTCTTTGGTGATTTTGGAGGCCACTGGAGAAGCTGTTGTTGAGGTTGGCTTTCTGCTGAATTTAACTCACCACCCTGTCCCTATGGCTTCCAGAGGCAGGCAGACTAAGGACCATGTCTTGCTGCATTGAGCCCCAGAGCTTTCTACGCCCACCACAGGCACACACCAGCTGATAGCTGGTCAGAGAGGAAGTGTCTTTGTAACAGAACCACAGAGGTGTCTGGTCAACCTTTATCTTATGGAAAATTCTTCTTTCCCACCCACTCCCCACAGTTCTCTCTCCTCCTCTCTTTCTTCTTTTCTCCTGTCATAAAGGTTAAGAGGGAAAGATACTCGATGATGCTGGCTTAGGCTGCTGGACCAATTGCCCACCACACTTCCCTATCTCCTTATGTCAGGAGCCCCACACCATTGCAGAACCTCCAACCACCCTCCAACCACTACTGAATGGCACTTCTGCAATTTGGAGGCTGGCAACCGGGCCATGTGTGAACACAGAGACCTCTTGGAAGCAGAGTTAGTTCACTCCTGGGGGGAAAGGCATAAACAGATGGCCTGACCTGCTCTGTTTCTCCTTCATTGCCAGCAACAGGCAATTTAATTTCTCCCAAGGGACAGTGGAATTCCACTGCATGGCCTCAATGCCTAACTTCTTCAAAGTAGACGATTTGAGGAGTACCTAACAATACAATGTAACTGGTGAGAAAGTAGTAATTTGGGAGGAAAAAACCTCCTCTTTCCAAACCTGTGGAAGAGTATTAATTTTTGCTTTGGACTCCATGTTCAGAGAAGTTTTGATGTCTCCCCAGGTCAAAGACACCTCTATTATAGCCATTGCACATGGAATATATTTGTAGGGAGCGCTCATCTCTCCCCCTGCAAGTGGTTGATGGCATCTTGCACACATTCACTACCTTCCTTTAAATGGATCCAAAACGCCTGCAGTTACATCTTTAAATTTCTTCAATTGATTCTGAGAAGTAATATCCTCAAGGCCCAAATGTTAAAATAGAAATCTCCCTATAAGCAGTTTATGAGAGGATTTCTTTGTGATCAGGCTCTGGGAACAACAAGGGGCAGGATGGGAACCAGAAAATCAGCCTGGGATGACCCTATAAATGTGCCCAGGAGTGGCTCAGACCATGTATGTAAAAATTTAGAAGCTGGATGACAAAATGGAATGATGGTGAAAAGTGGCAAAGGAGTGGGCTCCCCCCTGACTTCCCCATTCCTATACCTCATTTGAAAAGCAAACAAATAGCTAGGTGAGGCAAGGGACAGAATAGAAAGTGTGTCTGGGGAGTGTGGTGAAGGCCTGCCCAGTGAAGAGCCTTTGAAGTCACTTTAATTCACAGAAGCCAAGAGCAGCCCTGAGTATGCAGACTACCCCCCAGCTGCTCCCACAGAGACTCTGACCCTTCAAGCTGACTCTGTCCTTGTATTTACTTGGGCTGTTCTTGCCAGTCTAAAAGTCCTTTTCTTGAGTAGCCATGACTCCTCCCATGGAAGGATCTCTAGGGACATTAGAGCCACCTCCAAGCCAAGCCTAAAGGCCCTTCACCAGTTAACAGTCAAAACCTTCCTGTACTACAGAGCCCTCTCTAATCACAGGCCCAGAGGAGCAGCAGACACATGTTCTGCACATGGGGAAAATGAGGGTTTGAATAAAACCTGTTGCATCCCAAATAGCCCCAGCTCCTTCACTGGACTGGTCATGTGTTTTTAAATAGCTTTTATATTCAAAAGCAAAGAATGAGAGGGGGGAGAGCCATTGCATCATTCCCTCATTCTTTCTGCTCTTGTTCTTGTTGCTCAAGGAGAGCAGCATTGTGAAAGGTACTGTGTCACCCCCAGACTTCCACCAAGGGGACCGCAGGGTCGACAAGTGTCAGACTGCTGCCAGGGAGTCCTGCCCATTGCTTCTGCAGCCAGAGGGTGAGAAGCAGCTGGTTTCTGTGGTATTACCTCTACACTAACCCGACAGGAAACTGGTCCACCATATGACTAAGTGATGCCCCCAGACTTCTGGAACAAGGGGGAGCTGAGAAGATTTTACCTCCTCACTCCTAGGGTCCCCACTTCCATTCTTTAACTTCCTTACTGAGATGGTGAGGGGTGTCCACAAATCCTCCCAGGGGGCTTCAACTTCTCCTAGGAACCCCGACTCCCCGGTATTCTGAAGGTTGGCCCAAACAGACATGTGGCCTTGAGGGTGGTTGTCACTCAGATAGAGAGGCCCCTGTCCCCATGCCCCCACTCTGTTGGTCAGCAGTGTCAGGGTTTGGACTTACTTGGCAGTATAGACCCGCTCAAAGGCAAGTGTCCCCGTCCTCTGGAAGCTCCTCCCAATTTGGGTCCTGCTTTCATGCTCCACCTTGTGGGCAAAGAACGCTGCCAGGGAAAAGGTTTGCATTTGGGTTATAACCAAGATACTCATGAATCTTCTGTCTTGTATTAATTGTTCAAATTTTTTGACTTAACCTCCAAACAGCCCTAAATGTCCTCCATTAAAGGTCATTTAGGCAAAATTTATTCAGCAGCTACTCCCCCCGATCACTGCATTTGGTGTTGGTGATGAGATGGAGAGCAAGACAGCCCCCTTTAAGGACCTTACAGCTAGAGGAAATAGACAAAGAAGTGAAGCAGAAATTACTTTACAGTGATTTACGTTAAGATGAGATAGAGTGAGAACACAATGCTATGAAGGGGCAAAGGAGGCAATTTAATTCAGTGTTCAGGTCAACAGCAGAATTCTTAAAGTAAGTGACACCTAGACTAAAGTCTGAAGAATAAGTAGGAATTCACTAAGTGGGTACAGGGACAGGGAACAGCAGGGAAGATCACTCTACTCAAGTGAAATAGAATATGCAAGGATCCAGAGGCTAGATTGCCCTTGCTTCAGTATGTCGAGCTCATGATGGGGAGTGGGGAGTAGAACCTGACTGAATTGCAAATGAAGCCAGAGAGACAGGTGGTGAATGGTTCTTTCAATGACAATTATCTATTATCACTGCCATGAGCCAGACAGTTAGCTTGCATGGAAAACAAAACACACAAAGAGCCTTGGCCTGGGGAGCTTATATGCTGGCAAGGATAGAAGAGGAAGATACAGACCATACACAGCAAATGAAATACATCAATTACAGTTAAACAATGTGTGGAGTTGTGGATGAAGAAGAAGCAGAGCTTGGTATGGGGCCACTGAAGTGCCTGACAGGGTAGACAGAGTGAGCCTCAGGGAAGAAGCAGTAAGTAAATCAAGGCTTGAAGATGATGATGGTTGAGAAGTGCCCACTGGATTTAACAGTAGGACTAAGAGTTTGATGAGAGCCATGTTAATACATTTGGAATTTATTTCCATTTCAAGAACAAAGAGGAGTTAGTGACAGGTATAAACTTATCCTTGGCATAATCAGAAAGCTACCCTGCTTCTCAGTGTGAGGACCATCAAGAGGGGTGAGACCAGGACAGGGGAGAAGATGGGAGGGAGCTGATGAAGGTGACAGCTGTGGAATGTAAGAGATGCTGTGGAGGAGGCAGAATCTAGAGGTTTGTCTATAGATTGGATGTTGGAGGGTGGATGAAGCTTTCTCTCTCTCGCTCCTCCCCCAACCCCATTTTATTTTTTAACTCCATTTTAAGAGTGAAAAAGGGAGGGAAAGTGAGGTTGTCAGGGATCCACAAGGTACCTTTCCAGAAGGTGTGGAAAAGGTGCCTTGTCAATTGTGTATTTGAATAAAAGCTTTTCATGGTTTTCTGTTTGGCAAAAGTGCATTTCTTCCCCAAGAATGGGCCCATTTTGAGCCCATCTCTAGGGCCAGGTTGTATAAAAGGGGATCTACCATAGTGTGGGCACTCTGGTAGACAAGTGACACAGGTTCCCTTATTGGACCAGTGCGATCCCCACTTTGTAGACAAAGAGACTATGGCTCAGGAAGGCTAAATAACTATGTCAGAGTCACCCTGCCAGGGAGCAATAAAGCTGGGGATTAGATCCAGCTGGGCCTACGAGGATGTGTTTTCCTCTTGCTGTCATACTGATGCTCACTGCATAATTCCCTCAGCTACACAGGGTTTAAGCACATGGCTGCCCATTCTGAGTATCTCTTGTTACACAGAATCCAGTAGAAAATTCTAATCGTTGTCTTTCCAGTACCTAAGGTGACATCCTGGCCTCTGAACATGTAAACTGGGACAGTATTAAGAAAGTCAGAGGTTATTTTTGCAACTGGCATCACAACTTGACTCTACTTCCCTGAGTCTGCCCTTCTTCCTCTCCCTGATTAGAGAACAAACCCCTTCCTCTTTCCTAGGCTCGCCTTCTACCTGTAACCTCGACCCTGCTCCAGCCACCTCTTCAGATCTTTGTTTATTGTTATTTTTCTTATTTTCTGAAATGTCAGGCTTTTTTTTTTCTCTTTCTCTTTACTCTGGAAACACACTCAAATCTTTCCTTCTCTTAAAATAAAAACAAACCTGTCTCTACCCAGTATTCCACTGGATCTATCTCTCCTTCCTTCTAAACTAGACTTGGAAGGGTTGGGCTACATTTACTGACTCTAACCCCAACCCTTTGTTATCCTCAACTATGTTGCAGAAACTGTACACGCAAAGACCATTAACACTCTTATCTCAGGCAGCTGCTGACATTAGCCCAAACCAGAGAGAGACAGAGATAGAGACTCAGAGAGAAAAGTCTGCAAACAGTTTCTGAGAATTAGTCATACACTGGGCACTTCTAGCTACCTGACCTATGTTATTTCTTGCAATATCTTCAACCACCACACATGGAAGTTATTAATAAGTTTGCTTCTCAATTGAGGAAACTGAGTGTCAGAAAAGTTAAATAATTTTTTCAGGGTTGCATTTAAAAATTGTGTAATTTTAGTTAACTGCAAAGTTAATATAAGCCAGCAGTGTGATACGAGTCTTCAAAAGAATATCTCATACATAGATTATTTTAATAGAATTGGTGTCTAGATCTCAGGAACAGAAGACACCTATCTGCATTTTAGAAAGAACATGGCAAGATGGAAAGAGTGGGCAATGACAAGGGAGTCTAGAGACCAAGACCTATGAGAAATGATCTGTTGAAGAAGGAATGTTACAGCTGATTTTGTAAACACAGAAGCAGCAGGCATAGTCGAGACTTTTCCAGAGATCAAACACAGGTCTGATGGATAGCAGTTATGGGGCATATTTCACCTCAATATTAGAAAGAACTTTCTGGGTAGTGAGTCCTTGAATAAAAGAATTTGAGGTGACATGCATAGTGCAAGCATCTACACTTTGGAGGAGGTTCAAATCCCAGCTTCACTACCACTGACTCTAGGACCTCTATCCTTTCTAAGGTCTACCCACTTTGCTTATCTGTAAAATAGGAATAATAATATCATTTCTGTATATATTTCATAGAGTACAAGGATTAAATGAGATCATATTAATATTATGCCAAGCATGAAGGACTGTGCTTGACACAAAGCAAACTCTCACTATACCTGGCAATGGGCAGGGCATGGTCAGTGGGTCATGACCGCTCCACTAGAGTAGTGCTCCGGTAGAAGCTGTTGAAGATGTGTAAAGACTTCTGCCCTGGGGAACTTCATGAGTCCCTGATCTTGTTTCTAGAACCCATCAAGCCCCAGGGTGGGTTGTGAGCTCTTCCAGTATGGAGGCCCATGAGACTCACAGTGTGAGCATGTGTATTAGGGTGGGAGTAGCAGGAAAGGCATGGAGAGGTAGGTGGTCCCTACCAGCTCTTGGCTTCAGAGTAAGCAGACACTTGAAGAGGCTGCTGCTCTTAGAAGACAGATGATGATGCTAACTCCTGCCACTTTCCCTACCACCAAAAGGGCTGCAGGAACAGCTGCCCTGCTGGAGGACACCTTTTCCCTGCCGTCATCAGTTAAGTTCACCTCTGCTCCCAATCTGATTACTTTGGCTTCCTGTGGAAATCACTTTCTCCAGATCTGTGTCCTACCTTTGCTCCATGGCAAAGCTGCTGGCACTTGGGCAGGAGAAGTTGTAAGTTCTCTGTATAGTTTTCATAGGAAATGCATCTATCAATCCTCCCCGGGAAACCAGGCTCTGGTAGTTCTGGCCTAGCTTTCTTACAATGATATATTTCAAACTTGTTCTGCATTTTGATGCCTGTGTTCTGCTGGATCAAGCTGGAAGAGGGCCAGCCACATGTTCAAAGATCTTGATGACTAAAGAATGCCTGAAAGGCAGAGGAGGAAGTTCCACCAGGTGGCCGGGTCCTGGCCTCTCAGGAAAATGAGCTCACACGATATACCAAGGCACAGAGCCCTGGACCCCAGTGCAGATGCTCATGGACTTATCCTGGGACAAAGACCCAGTATGCAGTGTCTGGCAACAACATTTGAATACTTAAAATGAACAGGAAGATTCTGGAATGATGTTTTGTGGGTAAGGGAGAGAAAAGAACAGCTTTTGCATATTTTGCAAACCCTGTAAGGTAAAGCCTATGGTTGCCACATTGAGGTTGATTAGAATTGCAAAGAGAGGCTCTGGATATACATTTGGGCTTTTGCATTTGCCTAGAAACTCACAGAGAAAATGAGCAGAAGTGCTGTCTCCTCAAGTCATTGGAATTTTTCTCATTCTCCTCCATGGCATGTTTAACAGTTAAAACACACACACACACACACACACACACACACACACACACACACACACACACAGAGTGAGCTCCACACTGCATGGGAGCCCAGGTCTGGGCTTCACAGGAGAGCATGGCTTGTCCTGAGCCAGTCAGGGGGTGGCGAGGGCTCTTTCTGTAGCTTCAGTTTGTCCATTCCCCAAGCACAGAGGAGGCAGCACTGTACAAGGTCACTCTGCTCCCATGCTGCTGCAGCTGCTCACAGGTGGCCGGGGAGGGACAGAGACTGTGATGGGGGGCCGTGTGGGTTCTGCCCAGCATGAAAAAGTCTCCAGCCCAAAACACTAGCTCCACGCTCCTCCATACGTGTATCTCCCCTACCAGGAAACCTCCATCCCATTCATTAGTTGGTGGAACTCTGTGAGTGAGGCCACTGTGTTCTCTCTTTATCTATCTTAAATGGCCTTTAGATTGTGGTTAACACTTAGACATTTGACCATCTATAATCTTTCCTCTACCTTTGTACCAAAGAACATCTTAATCCCATCTGCCAAAAATAACGAAAATATCACCATCTAGGTCAAGTCTGTTCAGGGTTTGCTATGCCATTACAGAAAAGCCCAGCACCCACTCAACAGCCCAGGGCCAGGTCCCAGTATATCTCCATTAGGAGAGATGCAGAGACTGTTCTCATAACAGGAGATGCTACCACAACAACTCCCCACACCACCCACAGCTCTAAACGGAGAGGGAGCCGCTCAGGGTGGAGGCCAACCTCACAGTTGAGCTCAGTTCTGTCTTCATAGGTGGTGAGAGGGCACTGGCTCCCTGGCCACAATACTCATCAGCTGTGTCGTAGTGTCTGTGGGGAAGGGCCAGAAGGAAGATCTTCTACAGAGGTGAACCAGCACAGCCCACCTACCACCCTTACTACTGCCTCCCAGAGGGGTCCTTGCAGACATCCTGCCGACCATGCCTGGTCACCTCTTCCACTGCCTTTCCTTCTCTGGGGGGCAGGAACCAGGGCTGTCTGCTCACTACTGTCTCCCCATGTAACCAGGACACTGTCTGGCACGGAGCGGGGTCCCTGTAGGTGTATGCAGGGATAAATGAACCCCGTGCTCATTGACGAACTGAGGGAGCCCAGGCACAGTGCCCACATGGAACAACAGTGACGAGGAAATGGAGGCCTAGACAATCCCATTGTTCTCTCCTGAGCTACGACTCTACTGAGAATGGTTTCATATGCATACATTTGGCTTAGAAAGCTGTGAAAGCTTTTTCCTTGTAGGAAAGCTCCTCAGAGCATGCAAAGTTGAGCTTCTGGTCGGGGGAGGGTGGGGGATGGAGGGCCACTCTGTGCCCAGAAGGCTAATCACAAGCCTCTGTCCACATTCAAATTGGGAGAAAATATCAGAATATGCCAAATTGATGAAATACTCAAATTTCCAAAGTGCGACAGTGTGTGAACATTTATTACCATTGAGCTATAGACATGTCCTTAATAAGTGCTCTCCTTTTTTCTCTGTCTTAACAAATTGCAAAAACAAAGCCACTGGAGATACCCTATAAAAAGAGTCTGATGAAGTCCTAGCCCAGAACCTTAAAGAGAGAGTACTACACAGTTCTACCATTCTCAGGTCTGGGTACCCTACTTGGTTTTTGTTAAACTGATAGCAGATTAATGGATGTGCAGCCCCAAACAAAAAAAAAAATACCCCCCAACTCTCTTTATGTAAATATATAATGCATATTTAAAATGCTTCAAAAATTATACATTGCTAGAAAAAAGTATTACAAAGAACATGTTTCTTCAAAAGAAAAAAGCAACACAGATAAAATAATGATAAGGTGATTTCCCTTTCACAAACCCCCAAATTACTTTTTTTAGCTTACACTTGACAGGCAACCTCAGATGCAGTGAAGCCAGCCCAGCTGCACAGAGTAAAGCCCAGGGTCTAAGTAAGCATATGTCTCATCTTCCCTTTCTAGGTTTCTCGCCTTCCCCTCTGGTCCCACTAACTAATAGTAGTTAAAATGATGATGGCAGGCTCTTTGGTGAGGGTCTTTGTAAAGCCTCCAGGTGGCTGTTCTGGCACTGCAAACCTGGAGGGGTCCAGTCGTCACCATTAAAGTGAAAGAAAGACTAGGACAAGGAAAACCCCCAATCCATGCAGAAATACACATACCTCTACACATTCAAATAAAAAGAAACAAATACAGATAAAGCAAAAGTATAGACACACACACAGAGAACTGTGTAAGCCTGACTTTCAAACCACTAACAAATAAAATCTCCTCTTGTTTTCCCTCCCAAGTGAGGGGCTTCTCTTACCATTCTGGACCACGCTGATGAGGGTGACAATGGCCAGCAGGACAATGTTGCCCAGGGTTTCTTGGTCCATGTTTGCTACAGGCTCACCAGCGAGGACTGCTCAGTGGCACCCACGTCTGCACTGTGCAGGAAGGGGAAGTGAGGGCCTGCAGTCTCTTTCATCATTAGAATTTCTGAAGGTCCCAGCACAATTACACAGTGCCTTCTTCTTCTTTTTTAACTAGACACCAAAGTGCCCTGGCTCAGTGTGACCTGCCAGGGGAAGCAGGGCTCGGGAAAGGAGCGGAAGGAAAAGAAATTAAAACTTGTTTTTTATTTATAGAGCACTAAAAAGATCTGTGTCCTGAGAACTGCCTTTCTTTCCTAGAATTCCTAGGGGTGGGGGAGGAACACTCAACACATGGCGGGGTCCACAGTAGCACCCCAGTAATAAGGCCTGGATAAATGAATGTGTGAGGAAGGGAAGACACAGTTGAAAACAACAAGAGAATTAAAACTCAAGCAGAGAATTAAGGTAAGGGGGAGAAATGGGGTTGCAGATGAAACCTAAAGAAAACTTCCAAACAGGAGGTGTTATTAAACCCTGCAGCTGGCTCCCATGAGGCAATTGTGTAGACACCTTCCCTGGAGTCTTCTCAACATAATGACAAGAAGACAGAGAAGGTGTGAGGGTAGACCTGCTGGGTGGGGCAGGTTGTCACCTGGCAGTTACAGAGCAGTTTTCCCTGGTAAATGGCAACCCCTTGGAAGTTACAGAAAAAAATGCAAGATTCCTGCAATCTTCATCCCAGACTCAACAACCATTTGGTAGTGATTAAAAGCAGCTTTTAGCACCCTGTCTGGTGTGGCTCAGTGGACTGAATATGGCCTATAAACCAAAGGATCGGTGGTTTGATTCCCAGTCCAGGGCAAATGTCTGGGTTGCAGGCCAGGTCCCCAGTAGGGGGCACGTGAGGGGCAATCACACTTTGATGTTTCTCTCCCTTTTTCCTTTCCTTCTCTTCTCTAAAAATAAATAAATAAAATCTTTTTTTTTTTAAGAGGAGCTTGTAGCAAAACCTCACTTGGAAAGAGAACATTGGCCAGTATGCCTGTTGGTATAGGAGAGGCCAGTGTGGGGAGCAGTCTCACACCTCTTGAACAGAAGGCAGCAGAGGCCAGCTGGAGTGCCCCAGCTCGTCTTAGGGAGAATGAGTGCCGCAGAGGCAGCGTGCCAAGTGAGGGTGCACAGAGGCCCGTGGCAAGGGAAGTCCTAGCTGGTTGTGACACTTGAGTACCCGCTGAGTGCCTAGCACTAGCAAGACTTTTGTGATCTCCTTAAAGAGACCTCATTTGTGTGGAAGTTTGCTAAGTTTCAGGGATGCTTGGGTCCTAGTAGACAAGGAGTCTGACCCCTACAAAGAGTTAGCCTGCCAACAGCCATCATAATTTAGCAACAATGCATTCAAAGTGAAGGCCAGTCCCCTTAAATGTGCTCTGATTGCAAACAATAAAATTGTAGCTCAAACTAACTTGGGGAAGAAAGGAAATTCATTGGCTCAAAGATTTCAAGGAGCTGAACAACCAAAAGTTGAAAAGAGTAGAGATGTGGTTGGGCCTTGAAGCCAGGGGATTCTCTCTCTCTCTCTCAAATTCTTTTTCTCTCTCAGCTTTCTTTAGCTTGTCAGCCTTTTTCTCTCCACAGACCAGTTTCCTTCACATAGTGGACAATCTGCCCACCTCCAACTGTGGAGTATTACATCTCACAACTTCTGTCACCTGTGAAAGACTCACTTCACTCATCTAAGTTCTTAGGACTATCTCATTGGCCCCAGCTAATCAGATATCTATTCCTAGGACAGCCCAATGGAAGGAATGTGAAGGAACATGGTCATTTCCATAGTTGTCACATGGTTGAGGGAGATTGTTCCCTAAAGAAAGTTTGAAGAGTTGGGAGGAGTACTGGGTACATCTGTTATCATATTGTGACTGTCCACTACTTAGAATCCCAGATTAAAATGCCTAGTTTTAAAAAATATGTTTATTGATTGGAGAGAGAGAATCATCAAATGAGGGAGAAACATAGATTGGTTGCCTCCCCTATGTTCCCCACCCAGGACTGAACCCACAACCTCGGTATGTGTGGTGACCGGGCATACAGCACAATGCTCCAACCAAATGAACCACATCGGGCAGGGCGAAATGCCCAGTTTTCAAAGAAGGTCCTCTGTCCTATAGTCTGGTGTCTGTAAGGCTCACCCAATTTCCCTCCTGCCTGGTGTTTACATTTATGGAGTGTGCACATGTGCCCTGATCTGCAAGTACACAGAAAACACATGAACAGAATCCAACATGGTCTGCCCAGATGCCACTGGGAATCATGCCAGCTCTATGAAATTCAAGGAGCCAGGAAGGGGCAGCCTCCCACTTGTTTTCCAAGCCCCCAGGAGCCCACAAAAAATGTGGGTGGGGGCAGCCATGTCCACGTTAGCGCCTGGTAAAGGGGTCTGGTAGGAGACCAGTAGCTGCAGCCTTCCTATGATGGGACACCCACAGCTGAGACTCTTGGAGTCACCTGCCAGAGTGGACAGCATGTGTGGTGGAGTGAGCCCACTTCCCCGGGAAGAGCGTTTTAATAGTCAGCTGAGTTGGCCATTAAATTCCAGGGTGCACATTAAGATTCTGGCTGCAGCACAGAGGGACACTTATCTGAGGTGAAGCCTCTGAAAATGGCATTCATCTCAACAGAAAGCTGCTGAGACAGAAAAAAAGGGGGGGACAAGGACCTGGGCAGCAGGGGAGGGGAGCACCGCACTGGCCTGCACCAGATCCTGGATCTCTAACAGGAGGGTCTCCAGCCCTGCAGTCACTGGCTTTCCACAGGCAGCACTCAACCAGACCAAGCCTGGGACCAGAGGCTCTGAGACGCTGAGTCCTGGGGACATCGCTTGTGTATTTGCTCTTCACCACAACTGTCTGGGTACAAACTATTCCTCCCTCCCATTGCCAAAGGATGCAAATGAGGTTTAGACAGCTTAAGCCGCATGCCTAAGGACATACCTGCAGTAAAGAGCAGAACTGGGACTCAAACCCAGACCTGTGTAGCTTCAAAGTCTGGGTTTTAACTACCCCCCTCCCCAAAAACTGCTTCTGGAACAGTTTTCAGAACTGGGGACTCCCTGGTTCTCCTCCACCTGTGCTGGGCAGTCCCCTCAGAGGCCCACGAATTGAGCAATGGTTCCTCAGCCCCTAAAGAAAGATTTTTTTTTTATAAAAAGAAAAGAAAGGGAAGCATATACATTTCCCAGAAAAATAACATATTCCCCAGGCACTTGGCCATTAGTAAAGATAATTTAACAAGAACTGTCCCACAGCTACAAGGTGTGAGCCGTGCTCCCCCTAGACCCCTGCTCCAGTGCTCTCAGTGCTTGCGCATATGCTGCACTTATCTGAGAGTGACAGGCTGGTCAGACAAATGTGCTGAGCACAGGGAAGAGTAATTAGCACATTCATTAATTAGAGTGCTCTTAGTAATTTCTCTGTGAAGGACAACCATTTGTCAACAAAGATCAGGACAGCGAGGGCCAAGCAGAGACTCAGGGGAGCAGCAATACAGAGAAGGTAGTGGCACTAATGAGCAGCTCTTTGAAACATGGGAACTGCTCATGCACTTAGTGGCAACACACCTCCATCACCATGGTAACGTGGGCCACTTCCGTTGGGCGGTCAGGCAACAACATCCACATATCTTCCATCTCACCTCAAGTGCGTGTCACCACTTTACGACATTTCTTCCCTTCACTCTCCATTCCTTGTCACCCTCAGTGCTCATTAGGACAAGGGTTTCCCTGTATATAAAGTGGGGAGTAGGGAGGGGACAGAATTTTCCTGAGCTATAGTATCAACACTAGACTACATGGAGATATTGCCCAGGTCTACAGGCATAAATCATGGACAGTTACAAGGCAGTTCCTTTAATTTCAGCCAGTCGAAAGACTATTCAGACTAATATTGATCCAAAAGATAAGTGATATGAACAAAGGCCAAACATGGTCTGTCCTAGATGTTACACGTTGATAGTCTCCAGGAAAACCAAATCAGTCTGGTTGAATGTTATGTCTCCTTCCCTGACCACAGTCAGATGGTCTTTCTTTATGTTAACAGCCATGGTTCTGAACTGAATTAAACTAAATAGAGATGAGCCCTCATGTTACTATATAGATGAGGAAACTGAGGGAGGATGAATTTGCTGTAACCTCAAGGTTGTTGACTAAATTTCACACATGCTCAGGACCCTAAGTTAGGTGCTTTACAAATCTGAATGACATATACAGTTATGACCCTTATTCCCCAGAACCTCAAGCTAGAAGCTGATAATAATAATAATAATAATAATAATAATAATAATAATAATAATCAGCTTCTATATAGAGAATATATATATCATATGTATATGAGCAGAAGTCCACAGACAGTCACACAGACTGCAAGAAGTCACAACAGTACACAGAAAGCCTCTTCCCTCTTCTATCAAAGATACACCACACAGTATATTGTTATGAGTTTGCAGAAAAATAAAGCAAATAATCTGTAAGTGCAGAAAACATCATGCCATGTATTGAGCACAACAACAGATGTTAGACATAGGTTCCTTTGCTGAGCATCAGCTTGATCTGTCTTACAGACTCTCTAAGGAGAGGAGGTCAGCAGTGGGCACAGCCTGATGTGGGAACATTTAGTTCTAATAAGATTAAAAATCATGATGCTTATATATGCTCAGCTGATTTTTGACAATGTAATTGAATGAGGAAAGGAAAGTTTATCAACAAAGGGTGTTTGAACAACTGGATCCATATGCAGGGACTGGGAGAAAATTGTACCCAAAATTCACACAAAAATAACTAAAAAATGGGTCTTAAATATAAATGTAAAAATTAAACTATAAAGCTTCTAGAAGAAAACATAGAAGAGAGATTTTGTGACCATGAGGAAGGTAAAGATTTTTTAGATAAGACACAAAAAGTTTGTAAAGAAAAAAACTAATGTGTTAGACTTCATCAAAATTTAAAACTTCTGCACTTAAAAAGACATCATTGCTCTGACTGGTATGGCTGAGCAGGTCGTACATCATCTGGCAAACCAAAGGGTTGCTAGTTCAATTCCAGGTCAAGGGACATGCCTGGGTTGCGGGCCAGGTCCCCAGTTGTGGGCATGCGAGAGGCAACCAATTGATGTAACTCTTGCACATCGATTTCTCTCCCTCTTCCCTCCCTTCCCCTCTCTTTAAAAACAAATAAAATCTTTTAAAAAAACACACCATTAAGAAAATACATAGGCAAGCCACAGACAGAAAGAAAATATTTGTAATACATAAATCTGACAAAGGACCTCTATTCAGAATATATCAATATACAGAACTTATTTCCAGTCAATAATAATAAGATAACCCCATTCAAAAAAAATGAGTAAATGTTTAAACAAACATTTCACAAAACAGGATATACAAATGGCCAATAAGAACATGAAAATATGCTCACCATCATTAGTCAGCAGGGAAATACAAATTAAACCACAATGATGTCCCACTGTAAACCTCTGAACAGGGTTAGCAGCGATGAATAGCAAGTGGAACTCTCATCTGTTGCTAGTGCCAGGTAAAGATGGCAATATATAAATAAAAATACTTTGGAAAAAGTTTGGCAGTTTTCCAAAAGAAATGAAAACACATGTCCTGTATCAGCCAGGGTTTGACCAAAGAAGCCAAACCACTAAAAGATTACATCTACATAAAAACTTTAGGCTTCTGGCCAAAATGGAGGTGTAGGTAGATATACTTTGCCTCCTTGCACAACCAAAAGAAGGACAACAACAAATTAAAAAACAAAAAACAATCAGAACTGCCAGAAATTTGAATTGCATGGAAGTCCAACAACCAAGGAGTTAAAGAAACATTCATCCAGCCTAGTACAAGGGGTGGAGAGGACACATGGCAAGAAGGTGGCTGGAGGACTAGTTGGGTGAGGCAGTGTGGGAAAAGAAGCCTCAAAACCTCTGGCTGTAAAAACCTGTGGGTATTATGGAGGTGGGAGAAACTCCTAGCCTTACAGGAGAGTTTGTTGGAGAGACCCATAGGGTCCTAGAACGTAGACAAAACCACCCACCAGGAATCAGCACCAGAAGGGCCCAGTTTGCTTGTGGGTAGCAAGGGAAGTGACTGAAAGCCAGCTGAGAGCCAAGCAAGTGGCATTGTTCCCTCTCTGACCCCTTCCCCACATACAACACCATAAAGCAGTGATATAGGTTGCCCTGCCCTGGCAAATATCTAAGGATCTGTCCCTTACTACGTAACAGGTGTGCCAAGACAAAGAAATATGGCCCAAATTAAAGAACAGATCAAAACTCCACAAAAATAACTAAGCAACGAAAAGATAGCCAACATATCAGATGCAGAAATTCAAAACACTGATAATCAGGATGCTCACAGAATGGTTGAGTATGACTGCAAGATAGCGGAAAAAGTGAAGGCTATGAAATGTAAAATAAAGAAAAACCTAAAGGTAACCAACAATGAAGGGAAGGAAACCAAGACTCAAATCAATGGTTTCTACCAGAAGGAACAAATCAACATTCAACAGAAACAGAACAAAGAAACAAGAATTCAAAAAAAATGAGGAGAGGCTTAGGAAGCTCCAGGACAACTTTAGACATTCCAACATCCAAATCACAGAGGGTGCCAGAAGGAGAAAAGGAAGAGCAAGAAACTGAAACTTATTTGAAAACATAATGAAGGAGAACTTCCCCAGTCTGGCAAAGGAAATAGACTTCCAGGAAGCCCAGGAAGCTCAGAGAGTCCCAAAGAAGTTGGGCCCAAGAAAGCACACACCAATACACATCATAATTAAGTCACCCAAGATTAAAGATAAGGAGAGAATCCTAAAAGCAGCAAGAGGAAGGGGGAGAGTTACCTACAAAGGAGTTCCCATAAGGCTATCAGTTGATCTCTCTAAAGAAACCTTGCAGGCAAGAAGGGGCTGGAAAGAAGTATTCAAAGTCAGAAAAGGCAAGGACCTACATCCAAGATCACTCTATCCAGCAAAGCTATCATTTAGAATGGAAGGGTAGATAAAGTGCTTCCCAGATAAGGTCAAGTTAAAGGAGTTCATCATCACCAAGCCCTTATTATATGAAATGTTAAATGAACTTATCTAAGAAAAAGAAGAAGACAAAAAATATGAACAGTAAAATGACAACAAACTCATAACTATCAACAATCAAACCTAAAAAACAAAAAACAAACTAAGCAAACAGCTACAACAGGAACAGAATCACAGAAATGGAGATCACATGGAGGGTTATCTGTGGGATGGGAAGGAGGAGAATGGGGAAAAAGGGTACAGGGAATAAGAAACATAATTTGCAGGTACAAAATAGATGGGGGGGTGGTTAAGAATAGTATAGGAAATGGAGAAGCCAAAGAACTTATATGCAAGACCCATGGACATGTACTAAAGGGAAGGAGGAATGCTGGTGGGAGGGAGGTGTAGGGTGGAGGGGAATAAATGGGAGGAAAAAATGGCACAACTGTAATAGCATAATCAATAAAATATACTTAAAAATTTTAAATAAAAACTTTAATAGGGATTTGACCTAACACAATTGTGGAAGCTGGTTAAACAGTCTCAGTGCTGTATTTGTCTACTAAGGCTTCTGTAACAAAGTACCACTCATGGGTGCCTTAAAACAACCAAAACTGATGGTCTGGAGAACAGAAGTCTGAAATCAAGGAGTTACCTCATCCAACTCCTGGTGGCAGCCAACAGTCCCTGGTGATCCTTAGCTGCACCTGCACCAGGTCAGTCTCTGTCTCCATGGTCATGTGATCACACTCATGCCTTTGTCTTCACATGGCCATCTTCTTATAAGGACAAGAGTGGTAATGGATTAGGATCCCATCCTACTGTAGGATGACTGTTCTTAATAAGTTATATTTGCAATTACCCTATTTCCAAATAAGGTCACACTCTGAGGTACATGAGATAAAACTTCAACATGTCTTTTTGGAGGACATAATTCAGCCCATAGTGGTGAAGCTGCTATTTCTACAACTGTTGCTGGAGCCTAAACTACGAAGGGAGGCCATCAGGAATGGAGGAAGGACACAAAGTGGGGAAAGCAAGGACAAACTTGAACCTACAAGAATGAGCTGAGACTACAATCTATGAGAAAACCATGAGGACAGGCTGGAGCCCATCTGTCCTGATGTTAAGCCCAGACCTCAATCACCAGTCTTTCTGCAGAAGAACCTGTTGCCTTCACCACAGATAAGCTGAAGGGGTTTCTGGTAGAGACTGGGACAACTGAGGGCTCAGCCAACCAGGTGAGTCAGCATAAACAACCAGGTGTGTGCAACAGATCCATGTGCACTGCCTGCCTTCCTCAGCAGAGACAGAAGGCTACCACTTCACTCCCACTTTCCTGACCTCGTAGAAAACCTCCTGTGGCACACACTAACTCAGAACTATGCAGGGAAGTAAATGAGGAAAATATGGCTGCAACCTAGGCAAGTTCACACAATACAAATCTACCACAGTCTACCCCTTGTCAATTTGGTAGCCATATACACCCCTTTAAACCAAACAGAAGTTAACTTCTAAAAAGGACAATGGCAAAATGATGCTTCCATCTAACACGATGAAACTTTCTCTCATAAAACAGAAAATGCACTAATCCTGTCCCCTGAAAAATGGTATAAATCTCTTTGCTCATCTTTAGGTGACATTCTTTCTGCTTCTGAGTCATATTTCCCTGTTGATAGCTGGCAACTTAAATGCTGATATAAGGTTAACTACTGTTAACATGGATTATGTTATATAGTAGGAAATTGAATAGAGGAATAAAAATGGGTAATATATACACAGTTATAGTCAGATCAAGATGAACAAATCTTCTACTCTAGTATAGTCCTCATTTCTTTAACTGTCTGTAGTAGCTGTTGGCTAATAGTTGTAATCACCTTCTGTTACCCATACCATAGTTTCTCTCAGCAAATACCTCAACTGGTCAGCTTCCTTTCCTGGAGAGGTAACCAAATCTTTATTCCTGAAGAGCCCAGACCATTATCAGTCCTGTAGGTATTGAATTATTGCTGTTTTCCACTGACAGGAATTACAGGACACGGGAGCACAAGCTCCTTGCCCCAATTGCATAGTAGCAGTCTGATGTCCCATTTATAATCAGATCAATTGCCCCAGCAGATAAAAGAACCCCCTTCTTTGCTGGTTGGCTCACTGACATGAAGAGGTGGTAAACTGCTTCCAGTTTAATGGAACTGTTTTTGTGTTCTCTGATGGAATCCTTGCTCCCCTAGGAACTAAGACTTCTAGACTAGCAGGGCTGAAAGTTGCAGAGATGAGAAGCTTAGACATTCCTGGACCACCAGGGGTGATAGTGAGAAAAGCCACTCTCATTTTCACCCCATGATTCCTGGACGCCTGAGTCCTGGCTGTGGGAGGAATAGCATCACTTACGTGCTACTGATTTGAGCACATACTGCATCATGAAGGACATAACCCCAGCTCTATGAGGTGAGGCCACCCAGCTGGTGTTATAGGCAAGACTTGAAAGTCCATTCCAGAGTTCTAAGCAGACCAACTGCTTCATTGTAAGGCCAATGAAAGCCATGATCATGAGCCCATTGCTAGATTTTCTCTACTGTAAAATACTTCTTTGATCAGAAGCAATGATGGATAGAATTTGGTGACAATGGGATCAAATCCAGAGATAGTGAGTGTAGCAGAAGCATTATGATCAGGGAAGGCAAGTCAATTTCCAGAGCAAGTGTCTATTACAGTGAAGAAAAAGCACTACCCCTGCCGTGACAGGAGAGATCCATTATAACTACCCTTCCACCAGGTGGCTTTCTGTTCACCAGCTGTAACTCAGGGAATGGCACCATATTGATGTAGATTTTCATGCTTTGTTGGTTGAGTACTAAGCAGTAGCCACAGCTGTATTAGCCTTGATGACTGGAAATGCACATTGGTGTGTCAACACATAACCTTGCCCAAACCCCCAGATACTATATTCGTAAACCCAATGGGCAAGAATCAGGGTATCTGGGGAAAGAGGATAACTGATGCCACTAAAAGAGATCATCTTATCCGCCTGACTACTAAGCTCTTCCTCTGCTTCAGTTGCTTTTGTAGGCATTCACATAGGATACCTATTCTCACATTCTCTGTGCATTCAGAGAAATCGAGCCATACACCTCTTCCCCAGATCTCCTTGCCACCAGTCTTCTGATCAGGTCCCTTCCAAGTTCCTGACAATCCGGCTAAACAATTGTACACTGTCCATGAGTGTGTGCACATTTGTGCTTAGGGCCATTTTTTTCCTTTGGGTAAAAGGAACATTCACTTTCACTGCTCAGCGTCTACCCGCTGAGGAGATTATCCTTTATTACTGTCCTCAGGGCCACCCCAGAGTGAAGCTATAGTCTGCAGCTATCTACTTTTGGATAATACCAGCATACTGTGCAGACACTTGTGAACCATGCCTCAATTTTTTTCTTTCTCAGTTGACTGGTCATTGAGAACTCCTCATGAAGCTAGAGATTCAGATTGAGAGGAGCAGTCAACTTGGCAATGGTACTGGCCAAGGGCACGTGCTTCTTGCTTGTGCAGTTTTTCGTGTCTTCAGGACCTGCTAGAGTCCAGTCTCATGCATACATTCCTTCCCCTTGATGATGGGATGCTGCTGTGTGAACCCATCTTCTTGGCTTGGGTCAGATAATATTCTGTTTGTGATGGACAGTTCAGGTCACAAGATTGCATGGTGGCTGATGGCACAGTGTTCAGTGTTCATTATCAATAGTAAGCTAGGTGTTTATCAAAAGGAAAATCATTATCTTCAGAGGGTGATATAGCTTTGCTCCAAACTCCTAAGGAACTACTCCAGGGTTCACCTATAGTGGCTGCCGAAAGCTCCAAACAGCACCCCCATCTGCCACTGATTCTTCAAGCATCCGTTTGAGTCTTAAGGCTCAAGTGGCACAGTGGCCTGAATTTGTATATAGAGCCTTCTCTTATTATAGAGTCTCACTCAAAATTGACAGATTTTTAAGGCTAGGTAAATGGGTTAGATTAGCATGACCAAATGTAGGATATGTTGCCTCTAAGATTCTCAAAGACCTACTATGCATTGCGACTTTTCTTAGTGAAAGGATGGGCCAGATAGAAGAACTTGTCCTTCACCTTGGAATATATAATTTGATATGGTTCAGACTATTGGATCCCTGAGGAATTTCACAGCAAGGGCACGCCTAGAGTTTTTGTGGAATACAAATTCACTCCACATAGACACATGGCCTAATGTTTGTGGCAGCTTTGTTCAAAATAGCCCAAAACTGGAAACCATCCAAATGTCCACCAGCAGGTGAATGGAAAAAATAAGTTGTGTTATATTCTTACAGTGCAATTATTCAGTAATAAAAAGGGATAAACTACTAATGCTCATGATAAATCTCAAAACCATTATGCTGAGCAAAAGAAGACAGACACAAAGGAATGCATGCTGTATGATTACATTTACATGAAGCTTTAGAAAAGATAAACAGTATAATCTATATTGATAGAAAGCAAAGTAATGGTTGCTGGAGCTGAGCCTGGGCTGATAGTGACTGGGGAAGAACACTAGGGAAACTTTATGGGGTGGTGGAAATATTCTATATCTTGATTTTGGTCATGGTTACATGGATATACACATTTATCAAAACTTGTCAAATCGTGCACTTAAAATGAGTACCTTTTATTATGTGTAAACTGTACCTCAATAAAATTGATATTAAAACAGCATTTTTTAAAAATGTCTGGTTTAGTACCTCAGTAGTGTTTTTCACTTAGAGGTTAAAGTAAGTTGCATAGAAATACACAATCAGTTTATTTAATAAAGTTTCAAGAAAGGAATTTATATTAACTATGACCAATGAATTAGAGGACCATCTCATTTTGCATTTCAAATGGGTTAGAAATATCAGGTGACAGAAATCTCCATAATCTATTTTTCCTTCACAAACCAGCTAAGCTGCATGAAGGACAGAGCCAGGAACACTAAAATCTTACTATATTTCCCTTGCTCCATTGTTTGCTTTGACCTCTGCTTTAAGTAAGCAGGTGGTATAACCAACTGTCTGAGATTCTAAGGTCCGGGACCAGTTATCCTAGACTGGCCCAAACAACATATAGATTTCCCTTCTACAGAAAAAAAAAAAAAATCAATGAAATAGCTGTAAATTGCTACTGATCTCAGATCCTCTATCTTTAGCAAGAAGCCACCCAACTGTGAGATTGGATTACCTGCCAAATCCCTGAAAGAGAGTGAGGGAAAAAAAGGGATATAGAAGCTAAAGGAAGGTATTTACTACAAATTAGCTCAGAGAAGGAGCACATCAGTTAACGGGACTTTCCTTTATTCTGTTAGGAACTGATTAGAAAAGGCTTCACAAGAGAGAATGGAATGGTTCTACTTAAGCCTGGATCTGAGAGCACTGGGGAAGGACATGCTGATACTCCATCAGAGAGCAAGCAGTAATAGCTAACATTTATTGAGGACTCACCTTTTACTCAGAATGGTGCTAAACATTTTACATGCATTATCTTATTTAGTCCACTTTACCAAGATAGAAACTGAGACCCACAGTAACTTGCTCAAGATTTAAGCTAGTAAATGGCATAACTCAAAGAGAGAACTGAGCTCTTTTTCTGGTCTAGTTTCCACCTTCTATGGACTCTGCCACATGCTCTGATCCTCACCTAGATTTTCAATTGGCTGGTATGAAACATAGGTACTTTCAATTATCAACACATTCTCAGTAAACTAAAAATTGAGGGGAACTTCCTTAACTTGATAGAGAAATCCATGAAAAACCTACAGCTGACATCATACTTAATGGTGAGAAACTAGAAGTTTTGCTAAAATCAGGAATGAGACACCACTCCTTTCAAAATTGTTCTGAAAGTCCTGGCTAATGCAGCAAGACAAGAAAAAAAATACAAGATATATAGATTGTGGAGGAATAAATAAAATTGCCTTTGATCATAGATGACATGATTGTCTATGTAAAAAACCTGAAATAATTAGTCAAAAAGAAAAAAGAAAGAAAGAAAACCTTGAAACTAACAAGTAATTATAGCAAGGTTACAGGAACAAGATCAATGCACAAAAGTCGATCACTTTCCTATATATCAGAATTGACCAAGTGGAATTTGAAATTAAAAATATAATGCCATTTACATTAGCATCCCCTCCCCAAAATAAAATATTTAAGCATAAATCTAACAAAATATGTACAAGATTTATATGAGGAAAGCTACAAAACTCTGATGAATTTAATAAAAAGATCAGTCAAAAGATCGAGGACTCCTGGCCAAGATGGAGGCATAGATAGACACACTGTGCCTCCTCACACAACCAAAATAAGGACAACAACAATTTAGAAACAAAATAACAATCAGAACTGACAGAAAATAGAACTATATGGAAGTTGGACAACCAAAGAGTTAAAATAGACACATTCATCCAGACCCATAGGAATGGAGGAGTCAGGTGGCCAGGCAGAGAGGGGTCATGGCACAAAAAGTTGTGGCACCAGGCATGCAAGGCACCCCAGGAGTGCAAGATAGCAGTGGGCAAACCCTGGGCACGGGGCAGCAATGGGCAGACCCAGCAAGGCAGCAATTGTGAAGTGAGGCACTGCGCACAAGACAGGTAGCTGACCAGGCGGTCCCATATTTGCACACAGATAAACCAGGTGAAGCTGGGGAGCGAGACAGAATGTGAAACCCAGGGACCCAGAGCCAGAAAACAAAGCCTCAAAACACCGATTGAAAACACCTGTGGGGGTAGAGGCACAGGGAGAGACTCCCAGACTCACAGGAGAGTTCATTGGAGAGAGACCCACATGGTGTTAGAACATACACAAGCCCACCCACACAAGAATCAGCACCAGAAAGGCCCAGTTTGCTTGGGGGAAGTGGTGGAAGGGACTGAAAGTTGATAGAGAGCGGAGTGAGCACCATTGTTCCCTCGCAGTCCCTGCCCCCACATACAGCATCACAACCCAGTGACTGTGTTGCCCTGCCCTGGTGAACACCTAAGGCTCCACCCCTTATATGTAACAGGCAAGACAAGACAAAAAGAAAAGAAAACAGCCCAAACCGAAGAACAGATCAAAGCTCTGAAGCAAATATAACTAAGTGACAAAGAAATAGCCAACCTATCAGATGCACAGTTCAAAGCACTGGTGATCAGGATGCTCACAGAATTGGTTGAATTTAGTTGCAAATTAGATGAAAAAATGAAAGCTACAATAAGTGAAATGAAGGAAAATGCACAGGGAACCAATAGTGATAGGAAGAAAACTGGGACTCAAATCAATGGAGTGGACCAGAAGGAAGAAAGAAACAACCAAACAGAAAAGAAGGAAGAAACAAGAATTCAAAAAAATGAAGAGAGGCTTAGGAACCTGCAGGATATCTTTAAACATCCCAACATATGAATTATAGGGGTACCAGAAGGGGAAGAAGAAGAGCAACAAGTGGAAAACTTATTCGAACAAATAATAAAGGAGAACTTCCCCAATCTGGCAAAGGAAATAGACTTCTAGGAAGTCCAGGAAGCTCAGAGAGTCCCAAAGAAGTTGGACCCAAGGAGGAACACACCAAGGCACATCATAATTACATTAGCCAAGATAAAAATGAAGGGGAGAATCCTAGAAGCAGCAAGAGATAAGGAGACAGTAACCTACAAATAGTTCACATCAGACTGTCAGGCAGTCTGTAAGAAACTTTCTAAAGTTTCTCTAAAGAAACCTTGCAGGCAAGAAGGGGCTGGAAAGAAGTATTCCAAGTCATGAAAGGCAAGGACCTACATCCAAGATTGCTCTGTTCAGCAAAACTTTCATTTAGAATGGAAGGGCAGATAAAGTGCTTCTCAGACAAGGTCAAATTAGAGGAGTTCATCATCACCAAGCCCTTATTCTATGAAATGTTAAAGGGACTTATCTAAGAAAAAGAAGATAAAAAAACATGTATAGTAAAATGACAGCAAACTCACAATCACACCTAAAACAAAAACAAAAACAAACTAAGCAAACAGCTAGAACAGGAACAGAACCACAAATATGGAGATCACATGGAGAGTTAGCAACAGGGGAGTGGGAGGAGGAGAGAGGGGGAAAAGGTATAGAGAATAAGTAGCATAGACAGTAGGTAGAAAATAGACAGGGAGAGGGCAAGAATAATATGGGAAATGTAGAAGCTAAAGAACTTCTGACACATGGACATGAACTAAAGGTGGGGAATGTGGGTGGGAGAGTGTGTGCAGGGTGGAGGGGAATGAAGGGGGTGAAATGGGACAACTGTAATACCATAATCAATAAAATATATTTAAAAAAAAGAGATGCAACCAGACAATAAAAAAAAAATTGAGAGACGTTCCATGTTCATGGATAGGAAAACTCAATATTGTCAAGATGTCAGCTTGACTATAGGTTGAACTTGATCTATAGATTCAATGCAATCCAGATCAAAATTCTACCAAGTTATTTTGTGGGTGTTGACAAATTAAATTGTAAAATTTATATGGAATGGGAAAAGACCCACAATATACGACTCAAAATTCAGAGGACTGACACTGCCTGGCTTCAAGACCTAACTATAAAAGTATGAAAATCATGACAGTTTCTATTTGTTGATAGAAAAATAGACAAATAGATCAATGGAACAGAATATAGAGCCCAGAAATCAACCCACATAAATATAGTCATCTGATTTTTTTAATTTATTCATTTTTATATTTTTATTGAGATATAACTGATATATAGCATTATATTAGTTTCAGATATACAATATGATGATTTGATGTTTCTATAATTGCAAAATGATCATCACAATAGGTCTAGTTAACATCTAATACCACATATAGTTATAATTTTTGTACTTATGATCGGAACTTTTAAGATCTACTCTCTTAGCAACTTCTAAATATACAATAAAGCATTATTAACTGTAATCATCATCTGTATATTACATCCCCATGACATATTTTTTAATTTTTACTTATCTATTTTTTATTTCTCAATTACAGTTGATATTCAATATTATTTTATAATATTATCAGGTGTACAGCATAGTAGTTAGACAATAATATCATTTACAAAGTGACCCCCTGATATTCTAGTACTCACCTGGCACCATACATAATTATTACAGTATTATTTACAGTCAACTGATCTTTGACAAAAAAGCAAAATGATACAATGGAGATAAGATCATCTTTTCAAGAAGTGGTACTGAAACAACTGGACATCTATGTGCAAACTAGACACAGATCTTTCACTCTTCATAAAAATTACCAACATATTAGTCTCTTAGCATGTTCTGTTTCTTATAAATCATGATCTTAAGTATCTTCATCAGAACAACTATTTTTAAAGGTGTTTGGTGATCAGAGCCCCAAGTTTGGTAATTTGTTAGAAGAGTGATCCAGGGTCTTAGAGTGACCTATTAAAGGAATTGTGGAATTACATACAGTACCCAAATCCTAAAAAGGATTAGATGACAGCTAGGCAGGAAGACTAAATGCTACGTATTGTCTAACTTCTCTGATTTATTTTCTCATTCAACAAATACTTACTGAGCATACATACCCCTGGTTTGGTACTAAATAAAATAGACCCAGTCAGTGGTAATACTGGTTGGGATTAGGTTTACCTACATATAAGCAGAAAAACCCAAATAGCAATGGCTTAAGCATAAAAGTTTATTTTTCTCTCATATATAAAAAAAATTCTGATGGTAAGCAAACCAGAGCTGGTGTGGCAACTCCAAGATCATCAAGGACTCACGTGCCAACTCCCCTTCTGCTCCACCATCCTAATATGTGGCTGCCATCTCATTGTCACTTCATTGTCCAAGGTGGCTTCTGGTGCTCCTAGCATCTGTTCTTCACTTTAAGAAGCAAGAAGGAGAAAAAGTGAAAAGAGAAAAGAGGAATCACACTTCCAAAGAGGTTTCCTGAAAATCCTACCCTGCTGTTTCAGCTTCCATCTCATTGGCCAAAATGCTCTCACAAGGCTATTCCTCGCTTCAGAAGAGACTAGGAATATAATCTCTTGACAAGCTTCATTACTGCCTTGATGGAGTCTGAGATAAATGGGAAATGGATAACAGGGTAGAGAAGTATATTCAGTCTTTTTTTTACAGAGGATATTGGGAAGATCTTCCCAGAGCAGGTGCCATGTAAGATGAGACCTGAAAGATGAATAGATATTAGCTTGGCAAAGAGATGAGAAAAGGGGAAATTACATTCAAAAATCATGAGCAAGAGAAAGATCACAATGCAGTTGAGGAACTGAAAAAACTTCCACTTAGCTGGAAACCAGACTGAAGGGGTGATGTGAGAGGAGCCTGGGGAACCATGTTACAAAGGGCCTTGCCAGTATCATCAAGGAGTCTTGAAATGATCCAGAGGCAAAGAGAAGCCACTGGAGAATTTAAGAGGAGGTCCTGGCAACTGGATTTACATTTTAAAAGACCAGTCTGGCTACAATATGAACAGATTGGAGGGGCCAACATGAAGACAGGAAGAACAGCTGGGGCTCCATGCCGGAGATCTATGGAGAAAAAAGGGTAAATTATGGTTGGTGGGTAGCAACAGCCTTAGCCAGAAGATGGTGGATTTGAGGGCTATTTATGAAATAGACACTACAAGGTTTAGTGTGGGATAGGGGATAAGGAAGAAGAATCAAGAATAACTCTCAGCCCTGGCCAGTGCAGCTCAGTTTGTTGGGCATCATCCTGCAAAGCAAAAGGTGACCAGTTTGATTCCCAGGCAGGGCACGTGTCTGGGTTTTGGTTCTGGTACCCAACTGAGGTGTGCATGCAAGAGGCAATCCATTATGTTTCTCTCACACATTGATGTTTCTCTCCCTCTCTTTCTCCCTCCTTTCTCCTCTCTCTAAAAATAAACAAATACAATATTTAAAAATAAAAGAATAATTCTCGGATTTCTGACAACATTCTGGATACATGGTGGTGCCATTCCCTGAGAGATTCCCCTGTGACCCTTTCGCTACAATCATTGTTACAGTACTTGTCAGGGATCACTCAGGCACATAGCTGGAGTTCTCAGTGCTTGGCTGACTTTGGCTATTCTTGAGGGAACATTTGATAAGCACCATAGCTCCCAAACACCACACTTGGCAGTACTATTAAAATGTGACAAAATTAGACTCGATGCAGATGTATGTGTATTAAAAATGAACAGCTATCTCTTATGGTCTCTTGATAGGAGAAGGAGTAGAGGCAGGTGTAGTCAGCTAGCAGAAAGAAGGTGCATGGAGTAGACTCAGTGAGTGGAGGACTAAATTACAAGCTTCATTTGCCCCCAAATAAATGGCTGCAGGGGATTCCCAGCTCTAGATTACAGGTTCTGCGTACTCACTGAGTTACAATACCTGCAATCAAATAGGATCTGTGCACACAGAAAAGTGGGGGGAGATATTAGAGAGGTGGTCACGCGCCCCTGAGGATGCTCTCAGGTTGCAGACAGCAAGTCTCTTAGGAATCAGCAGGGAGGAGAGAGAAAGCCTCCTTTGCTTGAATTTTTTCATCTTTTAATGACAGAAATGGTGCAACAAGCAAGCAAATACAGTTCTCACTGAATGACTGGGCATTCAAAGATTCAAAAGTTAAATTTCTTCTCCTAGCAAAATTAATCTGATCACATGAACAGAGTATATACAGCATTAACATGTTTTTGGTTCTCTTTTCCTTTTGAATAAAATAGCGGAAAACATTATTGTTTGTGGTGTTAAATGAGTTTTATAACTAATGCAGGATGTGGCTAAATTCATATTACTGTGATAATTTTAATTGAATTTCCTGACTCCTACAGGCTTGTCAACTTTTAACACTGAATTAAACATAAGGTCCCAATGTTATTAATATGAAATGCCCAAATTCCCTTTTGACTGTGATTCTATTTTGCTTATCATTCCTAAATGTTGTATTAAGTCTATTTTAAAGATACCCCAAGAGACCCTTCTATGTTTAGTGCATTTGAAGAAAAACAGACGTTCTCACATATCCTGAGAGATATTATAATTTATGTTGTATTTGAAGGTTGTTAAAAACCACTTAGAGATCTATCTGGGTGGTGAGGGTTTAGGTAATCTATAGTATCTGATGGTGCTGAATATTATAAAATTAAAGTGTTACTTGGCTGAAAAGAAGTCTAGGAGCCCAAAGGGATGCTAATGTGCCACAGAAAGAAACTCAATGGGAGCTTTTAAAAGTCCCAGACTCTGAACACACCTTGATGGATAGTCCCTTCCCAACAAGGGGCTCAACACAGGGCTAAGCCAGGAGGAATCACTGAAATAGGGCAGCAGCTGGCAGCCTGGGCCACTTCCCACCCCATAAATGATGTTCCTGCCACCATTCCACTCTAGGCTCAGAGGTTACTGCTGCCTCTCTCCCTGCATGGTGCTCAGGCAGCCAGGCTCAAACAAGCCAGAATGGATGAGGAGATACTGTCTGCCCAAGAAGGTACTCAATAACTTCACTTTGGCCAGCACATTGTCGCACATCCATACTCGCAGAGTCACAGAACATTGGTTAGAAAAAAAGCTAACAAACATCTAGTGTAATAAATGCTCCAGGCACTGTACCACTGGCTTGGTATCCAATGTCTCATTTAATATACACAAAAACCTCTGATTATTGCTCTTTTTACAGAGGAGGAGAGTGAAGCTCAGAGACCGCCAGTGATTTGGTTGCGATCACAAGGGAGTTAAAAGATGGATATCAAAGCCAGACCTGCCAGACTCCAAAGCCACTGAATACTAGTTGTTCTATGGAGGCCCAGGAAGCTTAGCCAACCAGTACAAGGCCACCTGTCAACAGTGAGAAGGAGCAAGGTAGCAAACCTAAGGAAGAGGACAGCCTTCCTATAGCTTGTGGTGTGCCATGACCAATCCAGAACTGATCTGACCACAGAGGTACCCCCTCTGACACCAGCCAAGGGACAGTCCCAACAACCTGACACCAGGTCAGAAGGGGGAGTGAGTAGTAGTGTAGTAACAAGATTAAAGTCTTGTTACAGGAATGGCATTGCTCACGTAGTAAAATGAACACACTGGCAAGCCCTGAGACTCCTAACAGGAACTCGGTACTGTAAGCTAGGTGGAGACATTCTTCCAAGTGCCTACAGCCCAGCAGCAAGTGGTCTTCTCAGAGGCAAACTAGACCTCTTGACCACCTACAAACAATGTAGGACCAGTGCATCCCAAATCTGAGATTGGACTCCCTGGGTTGACCATGAGAGCCTGTCACCAAGCTGTGAACTACGTGCTGGGTCCCAGGAAAGCTCCTCCTACTCAGAGTCATCTTCATCCACGTCCTCTCACCAGCCTGCTCCTCTCTCAAGCAGGAGCAGGGGTGGCATGGGAAGCAGGGGAGAATGAATGAAGCCCCACCCCCCAAATGAATCACTCACCCTGAGTGATGACAAAGTCTCTCACTGCACTAGTTTCTATGCTCAGGTCAGCCTCTCCTTGCCCCACTCTTCAACCTTGGACCAGGAAAAGTCTCTCTTGTGAGTCTCTCTTGTAGCTCTTTCCAACCCAGGTGTCTTTCTCAGGAGAGAGTAGAAAGGATCACCTGGCTTCTCCCACCAAAGGAACACAAAGATGTTCTAAGCATTGTGAATCTCTGAACACTCACCTCAAGTACTTTCTTTTAAGGTTAGTAGGTCCATTACTCACCCTCACACTTATTCAGTACCCATTTATAAAGAGCCAGGGCTGGGAGTCAACCTCCACCAAGCTCCTTTCAGGGAGATCCTGGTTATTCAAGGCAAAGCAGACAAGTCTCCCTTAGCTGTGTGCTAGGAGTGTGACCCATAATTTAGATTTGTGAAACAGAACTTTAGAAGTAATTTAGTTCAGAAGTAGGTGGAGTTGAGATACATCCTGGGACCACTCTGCTCCTGACACTGCTTTCGGAAGTTCATGCTCTTAAAATCACTGTGTGAGGCCCTGGGGCCCAGGCAGGTCTGTAGGAGATGTGCAGAAGATGTACCCAACTGTCTTCTCTTTCTCCCTCTTCCTCTTCCCACCCTCTCTCTTACACACACACACATACACACACACACACACACGCCTGTACTAGCACTAAAGACAGCCGACAGTTTATATCTTCCTCAAGTTCTTTCAAGGTACCTAAAGATTTCCCAGACTCATAGGTTTTCAGATTCTCTCCTGTACACCGTGAGAGCTGTGGTTAATGCCAGCCTTTTTGTTTTTGTTGACTTCCTGTATTGCACAATGCCCCAATTCACAATGAAGGTAAATCTACACATTTCTTGCAGAATCATCCAGCTGTGTCAGGACACTTCCTTTCCCCAGGGATCTGGGATGGTGGTAGAGACAGGGCCAGACATGGGGAACCGCAGAGCCACCCCCCAGCTGGAGCCAGTGCCACTTCAGCCCATCTCCGCCAAAGCTGTGACACCATCACCTCCACATCTCCATGTGATGAAAAGTGACTTCTGGCCCTTTTCTTGGTGCCTCTTGTCTCACCAGCCTTCCCCAGACCAGGATGGGAGGTAGGAACCATTTTCTTACTGTGGGGTCAGGGGCACTGCAGGGTGAGAGGGCCAGAAGTTACAACATTACCTCATTCACTCATTTCCTTGTACTTTGCAGGGAGGAAGCCTCATGTCCCTCAATGTCCCGTGTGGACACTTCCTCTTTCCCAATCTCTGTGTCACTCTATTTAATCTGTCTCTTACCACTGCCTTGCTCCTCTTTAGGAAGTTAATCTTCCCCACAGTCCAAGCACCCCTATTTTCCTTCCCTCATTACCCATCTCCAGGAGATAATCTCTTCTGATGTCTTGGTAAATCCAGCACCTCGGGTTTTGGTCAAGTGCATATGGAGCCTCTCCTCTTCCCAACCTTTGCAGATTCAGGACTGGAGAAAATGAAAAGTAAAAAGGAGTTTTGTGTGCTCATATACCTAGATTTGGCTGGAGGAAAGTCAGCCTTAGGCACATCCAGAACCAGGACCCAAATGTCCTCTGAATGCTTCCCGCCTTCCACTCTCTGTGGGTCAGCTTCTTCCTCTTCAACTGGAGCCGGGCTCTGGGGCAAGAGCAATGCAGTGGTTGGTGTTGTGTTCCAGTTCAAACACCCCCCACCAGTGAGAGCTGCAGCAAACTACCTCCAGAGTTATCTAGAGAAGCACCCAGTCTAGCCTAACGTGAAGAAAACATGTTCTCCCTCTAAACATGGCTTTGATCCTGGACCTTACAAAATAGTAATCCTGGCATCTTGGTCCTAGCTCACCTTGCAAACTCATGACATGTCTTAGCAGCCTTTTAGCTGCTAAGCAGCAAGTTGCATTGTGTCCCCTCAAAAGACAGATTCCAGTCCTAACCCCTGGGCTCTCAGTTAGGATGAGGTCCTGCTTGAGTATGGTGGGTCCTTATCCAATATGCCTGTTAAGAAAAGGAAGAGACACAAAGACAGACATATGATGGAGAAGGCCATGTGACAGTGGAGGCAGAGACTGGAGTGCTACATCTACAAGCCAGGGAATGCCAAGCATTGCCAACAACACCAAAAGCTAGGAGAAAGTCATGGAACACGGTCTCCATTAGGGCCTTTAGAGAGCATATGTCCCTGCAGACACCCTGGACTTTAGACTGCTAAGCTCTGGAAGTGTGAGAATAAATTCTTCTGAGTAAAGCCTCACAGTTTATGGCCCTGTGTTACAGAAGCTCTAGGAAACTAATACAGCAGTCAATATGGGTGATACCAGCTCAATAGATTCTTCACAATCCCCAAATCTCCCCATGATAGGAGATGCCTGTGTCTCAGTTCATCCTACTAAATGGAGAAGTGTTTGGATTGCTGCCTGCTATGCTCTTGCCTGATTACTGTCACTCAACTCCATATCTTCCAGGATCAAGGAAATGATACTACTACAGACCAAACAAATGACTCAACAGCAAGCAGTGGAAATGGATTCACAAGTACTATAGGCAAGAAATGGTCCACTATACGTACTGGCCCTGTGAGCAATCTCTGCTCTGAGACATGGTATGACAGCCACCCTACAACAGACCTTCACTCGGTCACTAAGTGAACAAAAGTAGGTTCTGAACAGAAGCTGGCTGTGCCCAACTTAATTAATTTAAGGTATTAATGAGGCATGTATTGTTCAAATATTCAAACTTTGCAAACTTAATTGATGATCTAAATTAAGAGACTGTTGTCTTTTGTTTGCAGATGGAGTAGGGTTGCATATGGGAAAATGAGACGTTTGAAAAAACTCCCGGACATCCAGCCAAGATGGAGGTGAAGGGGGACACGCTGTGCCTCCTCACACAACCAAAATTAAGGACAACAAATATTTAGAAACAAGAAAACAAGCAGAACTGATAGAAAATTGAGCTGTACGGAAGCCCAACAACCATTCATCCAGACTGGTAAGAGGGGCGAAATCCCAGCAGGAAAAAGTGGAGGTTGGCAGACCTGGGCATGCAGGCAGCAGTGTCTGGTAGATCCCAGGCATGCAGGTGGTGGCTAGCAGACCTCAGGCGCACAGGCAGCAGCTAGTGGACCCCGGGCTTGGGGTGGCAATGGTGCAGACCCAGTGAGGCTGCCCAAGGCGACTGGCTGACCAGGTGGTCCCACATTCACATGCAGATAATCCAGGCAAAGTGGAAGCAGCAGAAAGGACTGGAATCCAAGAGAGAGCAGAGCAAGAGTCATTGTTCCCTCTCAGACCCTGCCCCCACATACAGCATCACTACCCAGTGGCTGGGCTGTCCCACCCTGGGGAACACCTAAGGCTCTGCCCCTCACTACATAACAGCTGTGACCAGAATAAAAAAAAAAAGAAAGAAAGAAAGAAAGAAAGAAAGAAAACAAAACCAAAAATGGCTGAAACGGGAGAACAGATCAAAGCCCCAGGGCCAATTCATCTAAGTGACCAAGAGATAGCCAACCTATCAGATGCACAGTTCAAAGCCCTGGTGGTCAGGATGCTCACAGAATTGGTTGATTTTGCTCACAAATTAGAAGAACAAATGAAGGCTACAATAAGTGAAATAAAGGAAAATGCACAGGGAACCAATAGAGATGGGAGGAAAACTGGGACTCAAATCAATGGAGTGGACCAGAAGGAAGAAAGAAACAACCAAACAGAAAAGAAGGAAGAAACAAGAATTCAAAAATGAGGAGAGGCTTAGGAACCTCCAGGACATCTTTAAACATCCCAACATCTGAATTATAGGGGTACCAGAAGGGGAAGAAGAAGAGCAACAAATGGAAAACTTATTTGAACAAATAATAAAGGAGAACTTCCTCAATCTGGCAAAGGAAATAGACTTCTGGGAAGTCCAGGAAGCTCAGAGAGTCCCAAAGAAGTTGGACCCAAGGAGGAACACACCAAGGCACATCATAATTACATTAGCCAAGATTAAAATGAAGGAGAGAATTCTAGAAGAAGCAAGGGATAAGGGCACAGTCACCTACAAAGGAGTTCCCATCAGACTGTCAGCTGATTTCTCAAAAGAGACCTTACAGGCAAGAAGGGGCTGGGAAAAAAATTCCAAATTATGAAAAGCAAGGACCTACATCCAAGATTGCTCTCTCCAGCAAAGCTGTCATTTTAGAAGATAAAGTGCTTCTCAGATAAGGTCAAGTTAAAGGAGTTCATCATCACCAAGCCCTTATTATATGAAATGTTAAAGGGACTTATCTAAGAAAAAGAAGATAAAAATATGAACAGTAAAAAGGCAGCAAACTCACATGTAAATAACTACACCTAAAACAAAAGCAAACTAAGCAAACAGCTAGAACAGGAAGAGAACCACAGAAATGGAGATCACATGGAGGGTTAGCAACAGGGGAGTGGGAGGAGGAGAAAGGGAGAAAAAGTACAGAGAATAAGTAGCATAGACGTAGGTAGAAAATAGGTGGGGTGGGGCAAGAATAGTGTGGGAAATGTAGAAGCTAAAGAACTTATGACACACGGACATGAACTAAACGGGGGAATGTGGGTGGGAGGGGGTGTGCAAGGTGGAGGGGAATGATGGAGGAGAAATGGGACAACTGGAATAGCATAACCAATAAAATGTTTTAAAAAAGGAAAAAAACTCCCTTTATGAATCTTACATCCTGTTGTGTACACCCTTGCTGACACTGATATAGAATTAACTGGAGATGTAAAACACAATAAAAAATATATTCTGGATGTTTCTCTTTGTCCTCATTCTTTACTCATGTCCCAAGAAGACATTCTGTAGCATCCCCACAGCTTAGGTGAGATTGACTCATGTCTGATTTGTACAAATAGCTATGCTCCCTCCCCCTTTCCACAGTGTCTGGCTCACTAATATAGTCAGAGAAGCTGAAAATATTCATCTCCACAGTTTCCATTGCTGCTTGGGAGTGGCCATGTTCTCACTCAGTTTGGGTCAATGAATTCTAATTGGAAGTTCAGGAAACATTTTATGATGGTTTGGTTTGTTGTTGTTGTTTTCTTCTGATAAAAATGGGCAGACCCAGCTGGGCCCTTGGCCTGTTTATCCTCCTCTCCCTACCAGGAGCTAGAACATGGTTCCAGTGAAGAATCAACCACCTTGCTGCCTGGGAAACAAAATATACCTGTTAAGGATGGCAGAGCATGAAGCAAGAAGGACCCTGGCTCTGAGCAGATGATTCCCTTGGACAGGTTCACCAGCCTGGTCCACCTATCTCCAGAAACAAAATAACCCTATCTGAGTCAGGAGAGTGGAAAGTGGCATGAGGGTAGAAAAATAGATCAATAGAACAAAATAGACAGTCCAGAAATAGGTCCACGCTGGCCACAAAATTAAAACCTGATCTACAGAACTTCATCAAACTTTAAAGTTTTCACTGATCAAAAGACATTAAGGATATGGAAAAGCAAACCACAAACTGGGAGGAAATAGTCACCATCCATTTATCTGACAAAGGGCTGTATCCAGAACATACACACTGCTATACACAAAAAATAAAAGAAAACAAAGAAAAAGACACTCTGATATTTTTAAGGAAGGAGCAAACAACTGAACAAACATGTCATAGGAAGCAATAGAAATGACTAGTAATCACATAAGAAGATGTTCAACGTCATTACTCATCAGAGAAATGTGATCACAACCACAGCTAGATTTCACATTCTCTAAAACAGCTACAATACTCAAAACCAGTAACTTTAAATGTCAGAGAGTATGTGAGGCACCTGGAGCTCTCAGATGTTGCCAGTGGGAGTGCAAAATAGTGAGGCCACTTGGAAAACTTGGTGGGTGAGTTCATATAATATTAAATATGCATCTATGTATCACCCAACAGTTTTACTCCTGGTTATTTACCCCAGAAAAAATAAAGCATATACTGGTAAACAAAAGACTTGTACAAGTTTTTTTAACTGCTTTATTTATTTATAATAAGCAAAATTTGAAAACAGTCCAACTATTTATCAAGTGAATAGGTAAGCCAATTGTAGTATATGTATTCAACAGAATACTACTCAGCCAGAAAAATGAAAAACCTACTGATCCACTCAACAACATGAATGAATCTTATGAACATTATGTTGAACAAAGAAGTCAGACATAAAAGAATACATGCCATGTTATTCTATTTATACAAAATTTTAGAAAAAGGCAAAATTTAGCTGTGATGAGAGAAATCAAGAAAGTGCTTCCTGAGGTGGGTAGTGGGGTCAAGATTGATAAGAAAAGGATGTGAAATCATTTTCTAGGGTTATAAAAATATTTTCTATTTTGATTGGGGGTTTTATATAGATCTACAGTACATGTGTCAAAACTCGTTGAACTGTACTTTAAATGTATGGAATTTACATCATGTAAACAGTACCTCTGAAGTTACCCTATTTATTTGGTTACACCCCTTAAGTCAGGTTTCTCTTCATGCAGCCAAATGAAATTCCTTGCTGATTCAGGCAAGAAAAAATCAGGGCAAAAAATAAAGACAATAAAGGTGAAATGGAAACAGGACAGAAGGCAGTATGGTGTACAGTATGACCTCCTTTGAAGCCCTTCAGTCTTCAGAAGCATAGTAAAATCAATGCATTCATTACATTATTCACATGGTTTGATTGGATTTCTTGTGCAGGTAGTTAGGAAGACTACTGAAAAGACAGAGGTGAGCAGGTGGTGGTGGTGGATAGAGAGTTCATGTGATTATTTCTACAGAGACACTCAAGGACCAACAGCAAGTTGAGCTGTTGGGCATTTCAGACATCACATAATGAGCTTAAGAAACTCACAGCCAGGAAGTTGGGTCTGTGAACCAAATGTACCTAAATCTTCGAAGTTCCAGGAGGTCCAAACTAACATATGGAGTAGATATGCCAAGGGGAGAGAGGAGGGAAGTATGAGGTCTGTCTGAAAGAAGTCCAGCCATTGTTAATATAATGAGAGTGGCAGCCAAGGAGAGTGGACTGGAATGCGCATGTGTGAACAATGACGACTTCACTGTGCTATTCAGTTGGGGTGGTAGATGCCATTGAGTGAGCATGTGTACTGTGTGGGCAATGCATACAAAATGACTTAATGAACAGAGCAATGAATCTGAAACAAATTTTATGTTAAGGTTGAACATTCCTCCATGGAAACGATTTGGATGATTCAGAAGCTATGGGCAACTGGTGATTGGCAGCTTCATCATGACAACGTGCCCTTTCATGCATCACATCTCATGCAGAGTTTTTTGACAAAAGAGCAAATCACCCAGGTAACCTAACCCCCCTACAGCCCAGATTAGGTACCCTGTGACTTCTGGTTTTTCCCAAAACTAAAATCACCTTTGAAAGGCAAGAGATTTCAGACAGTCAATGAGATTCAGAAAATATGATGGAGCAGCTGATGGCAACTTGGAGAACCGTGTGAGGTCCCAAGGTGCCTACTTTGAAGGGGACTAAGGTGTCATTGTCCTGTGTACAAAGTTTCTTGTATCTTGTATCTTCTTCAATAAATGTCTCTATTTTTCATAGATAATGGCTGGATACCTTCTGGTCAGACCTCATATACCTAGTACATTGAGTGCTCTTGAGGTCCTGTTGATGTCTGTCCCCATTGTCATTTCCAGCCATTGCCTACTACAGTGATTTGGTTTTAGCTCAAAGCAGTTTTGCTCACAACAGTATGGGACCCTGTGTTGGAAGATCTCTTCCTTTGCCTATTTGTTACTACCCAACATATATTGTCTTGTCCTTGGGCTCCAGGGCAGACATTCTCCCCAAAGCCTTTCCTATACTCCCAACCCAGACCAACCGAAGCTCCAGAAACAAAGTCCTGCAGTCATACATCTGAACCACACCCCAGGATAGGTGTATGTGGGGCCTTCACATCATTAACATTGGGACCTTGTGTTCTGAGCCCAGAGCATGCTCTAGCTTCCATGCGGTTCCCATGGAGACACAGCAACAACGTTCTATTACCACTACCTACTATAGTCCCTAGGACAGATGCCAGGTAAGTACCGGTATTTCTGTTGACGGTGGTGGTGATGGTTGCACTGATGATATTCCCGCAAATAGTGGTTGTTTTTCCTTCTTCTTCTTTTTTGGTGGAGTCACAGATCTCCTAGAAATCCTTCCTTTGGAAAGTAAAAGAAATTGTGCTAATCAGACTCAAGCTTAACAGCAATGGTGGTTGTAATATTTCAAGGGGAGCAGCTAGTTAATATCTCTGGTTAGGTGTTATTCTTGTCCTAGGCTCTCTAGGTCCCCTTTGGGTGTAGGGGAGGAGGGGAGAAAGTTCCATTTTTCCACAGAAATGTAGCAAAGGAGACCTCTGGCTTCTTTTTCCTGTTCTTTCTCACACTCTGACTTTAGGAGAAGACTTGGCTTACTGATTGGAAAGCCTAGAGAAGACCTAGGTGACTGAAGCTCAGCTCCTTGTAGGGCCTTCCTCAGAGTGACCTGTTCTCTGATGGCACACTTCACCTGCTTTTTCTGCCATGTGCTCAGCTGCAAATGAAATGCAAGTCTCCAAACCCCCAAATTCCAAGGAACAGCATTAGTTCAGAGTGACAGATACATGTTTTTGCTGAACTCTAATTCCCCCCAAACCATGAACGTGGCCCTACCTGTTCCAGCTCAGCTTCATTGGCATTCTTATTTGTTCACAGAGAGTGCTAAGTATCACTTGGCCTTGACTGAACACAAATGCTTTGTTATATGAATCCATTTCTCATCTTTTTCATTAGTCAACAACCACTTTAAGAAATGCCATGTGGCCTGGCTAGGTGGCTCAGTTGTTTGGAGCATCATTCCATTCACCAAAAGGTTGCAGGTTTTATCCCCATTTGGGGCGTGTGCAGTAGGCAATTGATCAGTGTTTATCACATCAATGTTTCTCTCTCTCTCTCTCTCTCTCTCTCTCTCTCTCTGTCATCAATAAACATATCTTCAGATGAGGACTTAAAAAGAAATGCCTACATCCTGAGGCAGCAAAAGAGTACAGTAAGTCCTTACTTTACATCCTCATCAACAGGTTTTTTAGCCTAGCAAAACAACCAATAACAAAACCAGTTTTACCACAGGCTAATTGATATAAATGTGAGTTAAGTTACCCCAAAACTTCATCCACACTGTGACAAAACAACATTCAACAAAAAGAACATCATCTGAGGACCTGCTGTACCCTACCTAAGGGGCTGGTCTAGACAACACAGAATATGCTTATCTCTACCTGTTTAGATTATCATGAACATGAAAACACACAATTTTGAAATTCTCCCAGAGAACTCTCACAGCTCTGGGACAACAGCCACATGTCTTTTCCCTCCCCCAGCCTGCCAGGGACTACAGACCACATTTGAGAAACACTTCACCCTTTCTCAAGTTTCCCTCAGGGCTTTCTTGCTTGGCCCCCAATCAGCTTCCATTTGGTGCGACAAAGCGTGTTATGAATCCCAAAGAATTTTTGCTCAGGCCTATCCTAGGATCTATAAAAGCTATATTTACATTACAGTGATTTTCTAACATCACCTGGCCAGGAAGTACCTTCAGTTTTGATGTAACTGTCATGTAAGCCAATTACACAAGAGGCTTCCTTCCTCTTGGGATTTACGAGCAGGATTTTTATCTTTCAGCTTCTCGTTTATACTGAATCCGATGGCCCCAGCAGCAGGATAGAAGGGTGTGAGATGGAGACTTTCTGTAAAACTGAGGGTCTGACTTCCTCTTCCCAGATTGGCACTGCAACAGACTCTGGCTTGTCAAGCCCAGCCCAAGTCCCCTCCTCCATGGTCCACTGGCTGCCAGCTACAGAACAAGCTCCAGGAAGTGGGTGCTGCTCTTGAGGCTCAGAAAGGCCACGTGCTGGAAATATTGATGGAGAAGCTGTTACTGGGAAGCACTTGGCAGTGAAGAAGATGTCTGTGAAGTGAGACAGCCCTGTCCTTCAGGGAAAGCTCTTTCAAGCAGCCCAATCTGTGAATGAGCCTGGTGCCCAGCCCCCGGCTGAGCTCTGAACACAGGGAATGTTCCTGAGTTTTGTGATGGTTCCCATTCATTCGTTCACTCATTCATTCGTCTACTCACCCATTCATGTACTCAACAAACACTGAACAAGTCACTGTGGGGATTCAAAGATAAACAAGATCAAGTTTCTCTTCTTAAGACCTATGTAATCTGGTGGAGGAGACACGCAGGCACACAAATGACTATAATGCAACTGCTAGCACAGGAAAAGGAAATAGCATTATAGCAGCAGTCTCCGAAAGTGGTTTGAAAGATGCCCCTCAATGAGAAGGTAGGCAGAAGCTGTCGCAGATGCCAAGAGCTACAGTAACCACTGCAAACTACACCAGTGATAAACAGCTGTGTCTTGTCCAGCAAGATATGAGTAGCATGCCATGGTCCCCAGAACAAAACATTCTTGCCAACCTCTGCCTCTTACTGTACAAGGAATTGAGAGCCAAGAGAAGCACTGGGAGTGGGATGTGTGACATCTCAGCAGTGTGCCTTCACTTGGAAAAGGACTAGTCCACCCTCAAGACTGTCCCAGCACTGACCTTCACCGCTCTGGGCCAGGATGGCCAGCTTGGAGACTACCAGCCTTCTCTAATGAATCTAGAACCTGCTGATCTTCTAAGAAGGAGGGGTAAAATTAAAACATGCTGAGATATTAATTCCCAGGGAATCGGTACTATTGCTATAGTCACCATAATTTTTTTGTACCATGAACAATACCTGCACAGTCTTACTCTTTGGCACATGGGTCCAATAATGGGATGGAATCTCTTACTTCATTGCCATCCTGGAACACTGGGACATTGAATTGCTAAAACAAACCTCATAAATGCTCATTTATTTTTAATGCATGTATTTTTAATGCATGTGAAATATATCAGGCACATAAAAAGGATTTATAGGACATATGCACAGTTTAAAACTTAATAATAAAATGAACACCATGTACCACCGCCCTGCTCAAGAAATACATGTCAGTTTCTTATTGATAAGAAGAGTTCATCTTCTCTGAGCATTAACTGCATGCCAGGCAGTGTTTTAAGCACTTTATATATATATAATCTTGTGGGCCCTCACAAAGCTCTTGCCGTCAATCATTTTACAAATGGGGTTACGAACCACAGTGAGTGGCTTCCCTAAGGACACACAGAGTAAGTAAATGGTTGAGCTGGGATGGAAACTGAGCCTCTCTGACTCTGGAGCCCACACTTTTAATTCCTCCACTATACAGAGGCCTTTCATTGTACAGAATATTGGGACAAATTAGCCATAAAATGAAACTTTGTCTATAAACAAAATTCCTCCATTGACTCTTACTCTTACACAGAGGGCAAGTTTGGGGCAGAACCAGGAGAGAAGTGTGAAGTGAAGCAAGCTGAGGAAAGTGGAGGAAAAGGAGGTAGGAAGGGCAGCAGGGTGTGTGCGGAGAAAACATTATTTCAGGTTCTGCAGCCGACAGAGGAGAGGGATTTGAAGAAGAGTGGACATGTGGGATGCATTCTTTCCTTCCTTCATGGCTGCTCTACTGACACCCTAGTTGTTTGGTGACTGTGTCCTGTCTCCAGTAAAAAGATAAGATCGGTGTTCACAAGTTCGAAAAGCCTATAAAAATTACCCACAAAAGCCTTCTGAATACTTCTCCCTTCTGTCTCCTCAGCTGCCCACGTCACCCGCCTCTTTGCAAATGATGAAGCATCTTGCTTTCCTTCACCAAGACACAGGAACCAAATAACTTCCATAGTCCCAGGGTGAGTGGCAATGTGGCCCAGGGACCTCTGTATACTGTCTTATAGGATGCAACACGCCGCCATTAAATAACACTGCCATGCCCACCACAGCACAGCTGGATGCAAACTAGGCACTCAGGCTGATGTTTCCTCTTTAACATGGTCCCTTCCAATGATAGGCTATAAATATTCATTTCTCAAGGAATTTGGTTTTCTCAGTTCTTCTCCTTGAAGAAATCATCTTAATGGAAAAAGTCAAGTACTTCAGTTCCTAGAATAGTCAAGAGTATCCTAAGAATTAGCATTCAAGTCACAATCCAGTGTGGCAATGGGTTGTGAGAGCAAAGATTCTGAATTCAGGCCCCCTTCCCCACTCAGGGTCATTTGAGAGAGAGACCATAGGCTGGGAATAGGGGAGAGAATGTGCTCCTAGTCAATCTGACCCCTCAGACCTTATGACAATGACTTGGGCCAGAGCTGAAATGCCCTGATAACTCAGGGACTAGCAGGAGCCTTTGCATAGGGAAGTGATGTCCTCATTACTGCAGGAGTTGGGACCCTTGCTGGTTCTCAGTAAGGAGTTGCACCTGTCTGTGATGAGGAGCTCTCTGAAGATGCAGAAACTGCATCTTCCACAGGGAAGAGGAGCCCAGCAGCAGAGGGAAGCTCATGTGAAACAGGACGCAGGGGAATAAGAGTCACAGCTAGAACAAGAGGCACCTGCGGAGAACTGTGTGCCGGTGTCCAGCACACCTGGGCCGTCTTTAGGAGAATTCTGGGAGGTGTGAGCAGCAACCTGGCTGGCCAAGGACTACCACCTGCTTCTTCTGGACCCCTGAAAAGAGAGGTGATGGGCTTTTTTCACTTTCAATGCATCATCCTCAGGACATATTTTGACAAATGAGGATAGGCGACATAAAATGTCAAAGAAAATGTTTGTTCAGGATTCTAGATGAAGTTCAAGCCAAGGGAAGAGGCAGTGATGACAGCCCCTGCCACAGCACCTCTGGCCCAGAGGTGACAGCAACAATTTCCCAGTGAGCGAGCCCAGGGCACTCTGTCACAAAGCCAAGGGCAAACTAGCAGCTCATTCCTACATAAAAACTCTTCAGACCCAGGCTGTGGGCTGCCAAGCACCAGCAAAGTGAGAGGATGTACAGGCAGAAATACAGGACAGGAGACATAATGGCGAAGATTCCCTTACACATACAGGCACATGCGCATCACTATTATTGTGCATCAAATTGAAAATTTTAGCCTCCAAGGGCCAAAAATGATGTTAGGGCCAAAACAATCATGGGACTTTTTCTTTCTACAAATAACTATTAAGAAAAAAATGGTTCTGATTGATGTAGTTCTTTTCATTTTAATAGGGCAGCATGCAAGGAGCCATAACCTCTTTTTGCCAAATGTCCCAAATCAGAGTATTGGTGGAAATAAAACAAATGATCTTTCTAAATAACCCAGCTTTAGAATGATAGACAAGGACGAGGGACATCTGAGGCTGAGGTTCCGTGAGTCCCCAGCAGGTTGGCACAGCAGTGGGGTTGGTGGGGTGACGGTGGCAGGGGAGCCTGTGTTGCACTGGGCTCTGTGTCTGCCCAGGCTTTCCCTTCCCCTTTCCTGGTGCTCCTCCTCTCACCCTCCACCCCTGCTCTTCCAACATTCACTTCCTTTCTTCCCACTCACTCTCCACTCCATGAGCTATACTTGTCTTTCCTGTCACACCCATTCTTAGAATAATCTTCCACTTCCAACACCCAAACCCTCTTCTTTCCACCCTTCGGAACTCTCATCGTAAATATGTAGCTAACTGCACCGACTGCTGTTCCCCAAAGCATGGCACGCATCCATTCCCTGACATAGGTGGGTAAGGTGCAGGTATGAACAGGGCTGGGTCCTCCTCTAGTCCACAGAAGGAAGCAAACAGAGGTGCTGTAACTAAAACCAAGGCCGAGGGGGTGAATGCAAATGCTACAGGTCAGAGTTAAAAATACAGTGAGCAGGGAGCCCAAGTAACTCTGCAGACCAGGGGGAAGTGGAAACAATGCAAAGGCAAGAGCCTGCATTTCTTGTCTCTGAAGCCTCATAGACAGCACAAAATACAAAGTGTGGAGAAGAGACTCTCAGTTCTGCCAAGAGGCCCATCTTCAGGATGCTGGGGACAGAGGTGGATTGTGGAGAGTATCAGCACCCCCTGGCTGAGCTTCAGGAAACCCTTGCTCTGCACACAATCACACCGCCAATTCTGCACCAGCTCCCAGCCAGCTTTCTTTCTCCAGGATGTCTGCTAGAGGTGCAGCACCCCAGACACCCTGTCTGTCTGTAGCTCTAAGGGAGATTTCCAGAAGAAAAGCAGACCTTCCCTTCCCTGACCCAGGCCGCTCCTGTGTTGCACGCCTGCCCAGGCCCATCTTGGTAGGGCTTCCAACCAGCCTGCCCTCCAGGATTGACTCATGATGAGGGAAGGGGGAAGTGAGGAAGTGGAGAGAGAGAAAGCAGATGATTCTCCTGAGAATCTGCCCTTGAGCGAACCACTTCCCCTCTCTGGGCCTCAGTTTCCTCATCTGTAAACTAAGAAAGTCGATTCTGGCCAGCTCCAGCGTGATGTGCTATTTGCAGTGTCCTTCCTGTTCTCCATCAGTAGATCTTTCTCTTACAGTCAGATAAGACTATCTCCCAGTTCCTGAGGACACATCTCACCATCTGCTTACCATTCATCTTCACAACTTGAGCTCTTTCCCTTCTCTTCCCCACACCCCGCTCATGCTCTTTGGCTTGTTCACCTCCCTTTATTGTTTCTCAAAACTTTAGCTTTTCTACCCCCTGCCAGGGTTTCACCAGGGTAAGCAGACAGACATGGTTGTCCATGGCGCCGTCACTTTGGGGCTGGCATTTCTGAGGTTTCCCTCCTTCTCCGGTGGCTTTCAGTGGCCACTTACCATACAGAGACAGGAAGTGGAGCCTCCCAACTGTCTGCTCAGCACTTGTAGGACAGCCCTCAGATGTCTCAGTGGCTGCAAGAAGAAGCCATTAACCCCAGCCTGACTTACAAAAGGGAATTTAGAATCTCTGCCAGGCTTATAACCCAGAAGCAAGGGTCTCTCCAGGCAGCACCAAGAGAAGGGTCCGACACTAGAAACCTTCAGTAGTTGGTATGTGACAGGTTAAATGATTCTGTTCAAAGAACACTGTCTCCTTTTAGAACCAAGGTCAGAGAAATGGCCATTGCTTTAGGATATACTCCGTATGGAAAAATGGTACAACAATACTATGCATGTAAAATACACTTGTCTTCAAATCTTTTTGCTGGAAGCTTCCACCCTACCTTCACGCTCCTGAAGGAGCTCCTAAAAGAACCCTAGTGAACACTCCAGTTGGAATGGCTGGTAAGGGAATAGAGGCTGCCTATGGTGACTTGGGCATACACAGAGGGTGCACCTCCCCTGCATTCTGTCATTTTCTCCATTCACTTCCACCGTTCCTCTTCTTCACTACCCCTTCTTCTTCAGTCTCCATGAAAATAAACCCGAAAACTACCTGCCAGTCAGAACTCCCATCCCCCACCCTCAATGGCACATCTCACCATGGAAGCAGTGAATTTTTAAATGAACATGATACATTTATCTACTCTTACCACCAGTGCTAGTCTTGGTCTGTCCCTGCATGGCACTCCATTTGTGTTCTATGGCACTCATCCGGCATTAAAGGACATGCCCAATCCCCCCGACCAAATGCCTCTGTAACCCTGGTACCAATCAACACATCTAATTCATAATCAGTGGATTTATTTTTTTTTTATTTTGGTTTATGACACAAATAAAACATGTCCATGGTGGGGTTACATGTTTATTGGCAGAATAAATCGCCACAGAAAAAAAGTGTAGAGTCCCCAAAGCATTTAACAAAAGCAAATTTTTTAAAATGGAAGACATTCTTAAACATGTATTAAATGAAGACAAATCAATAAAAATGGCAAAATGCTGTGGGGGAATAATTATAGAAAAGCATGTGCTTATCCAGCATTGAAGGGGTGCTGTCAGCTGGTTCAAGACTTTGGGAACCCCACCTGGTGACATCCAACAGGAAGTATAAAAATCCTTTATTATGAGATCTGAATGCTTAACCTAGCATGGGGCATCCTGACACTGGTTCTCTACTCTCTATTCTAGAGTCACTGTTGTTATTCCGGTCCCCATGCTAATAAGGCCTCCTCATTTCACATCTGCTTTGTAGAAACAGTCACCTCACTAGTCTTCTCACCCATCCTTCACAAGCCTAATCAACCTTCCCCCAAACCTTGTTGTTATCAAGTCTCTTCTTTTCAAAATATTCAGTGTATCCTCACCACACATTGTATAAATATACCACAGTACTGGATACATTGTCCCTTTGATGAGCATTAAAGTCATTTAATATTTTCCACCATCAGGAACAATACTGTTCATAATGCAAATTTTCTAGCCTGGTATTTAAGGCCCTCCATACTCTGTCACCAGTAGTTTTCTTTATATCCCACCACCCTGCATCCTCTGGGCTGATCTTCTGTTCATGCTTCTGTTCCTTCTCCTCACCATCTAAGGATCCTGCCAAGGGTCAGCCCACACCCACTTCCTCCACACCACAGAGTGCAGATGGCACTTACTGCCTCAAAACTTTTTTCTACATCTCCTTGTTCCTGAAGTAGATTGAAGTGCTCCATGAGCAGAAATGATGTCTCAAAGTCTTGGTGGAAGAGAGGTCCCTGAAGCATCTAGCCCAGGTTCTCACAAGACTCAGTAAGCATCTACTGACTGCCATTTAGCCCAAAATGTGTTAAATATTCCATAGCATATTTACAAATATTTAAAACAACTTCCAACAGTAGGTTTCATTCAAATGAAAACATGTTATTATAAAAAAGAAAAAAGCAGTGCAAAGAAGTATTTTAAAAGAGTATAAAAGTCACCTAATCTCAGGTTCTCCAATTCTTTTTAAATGAAAGCATATTCATTACCAAATGGGTCACACATTATAAAGTCACTCACACAAAAGTGGCTTACATCTTCCTCTGACACCATTTCTTCAAGGTGGGTGACAGGGTAGAGCAGAGAGGCCAGTGTGTCAGTGGCCCTGTGCTTGGCAAAGACCCATGTGTGCATGTGCACTGACCGGACCGACCGAGTTACCACGCCACAGACTAGCACGCCTCTGCCCCAGGAGAAGCTCCAGAACAAGAATAGCCACCTACCACCCTCTATCTGTAATTTAGGGAAACTGCTCCTGCCTTTCATCCCTGGCCCCTTATAAGTACTGCTTACTACAAATGTTTGAGGAAGTAATAAAATGTAGTAAAGAAGAAAATAAAAACCCCATGCAGAGATAATCACTAAAATAGCACAGAGAATTTTCCAAATACTACACATGCATACACACATCCGCAAACACACACACCACATTTGGGTGCATACCAGATATGCCTCGTGAGAGGCTGTGTAGGTCAAGGTTGCAGGGGTGGCCGCTGGAGTCTGATCCAGGTTTAAAACTGGGCCATTCCACTTAGAAGCTCTGTAACCTGAACAAAGTGCTATCTGCAGAAATGCCCTCACTTGCAAAATTAAAATGATAGTAATAGTATTGCATCACAGGGTTCCTATGGGCTTCAGTGAAATGATATGTATAAAGTGTTTCCAATAGTGTCACCACACACAGAACTGTGCAGGTAACAGTTATCATGATTATACAATTCACCATCTTACCCTTTAACATTATATCATGACCATGATGTCAATTATTATTTGAAGATATTATTTTGCTGATTATATATGGTTCTGTAGCCTACCTTTTATACTTAACACATTATTATGACTACATATTTTTTAAAGATTTTATTTATTTATTTTTGGAGAGAGGGGAAGGGAGGGAGAAAGACAGGGAGAGAAATATCAGTATGTGGTTGCCTCTTGCTGGGCAACCCCTACCAGGGACCTGGCCCACAATCCAGGTATGTGCCCTGACTGGGAATCGAACCGGTAATCCCTTGGTTCACAGGCCAGCACTCAATCCACTGAGCCACACCAGCCAGAGCCATATTTCTAGATATTCTTTGAAAAATTTATTTTTATCTCTATATAATTAATACTCTATTTTCTAAATATATCATCTAAATACATTCATCATTTTCTCCAGTTGCTGGAGATTTAGGCTATTTCCTATCTATCACTACTGTAAATAATAGTCTGATGCAATACTTAAAACTTTGGTCACATCCCTGGTTACTTTGTTTTAAAATATATTTTATTGATTATGTTATTACAGTTGTCCCATTTCCCCCCTTCATTCCCCTCCACCCTGCACACTCCCCCCTACCCACATTCCCCCCTTTAGTTCATGTCTATGTGTCATAAGTTCTTTAGCTTCTACTTTCCCCACACTATTCTTGCCCTCCCCCTGTCTATTTTCTACCCACTGTCTATGCTACTTATTCTCTGTACCTTTTCCCCCTCTCTCCTCCCACTCCCCTGTTGCTAACCCTCCATGTGATCTCCATTTCTGTGTTTCTGTTCCTGTTCTAGCTGTTTGCTTAGTTTGCTTTTGTTTTAGGTGTGGTTGTTAATAACTGTGAGTTTGCTATCTTTTTACTGTTCATATTTTAATCTTCTTATTCTTAGATAAGTCCCTTTAACATTTCATAGAATAAGAGTTTGGTGATGATGAACTCCTTTAACTTGACCTTATCTGAGAAGGACTTTATCTGCCCTTCCATTCTAAATGAAAGCTTTGCTGGATAGAGCAATCTTGGATGTAA
>PVKU01009375.1:49957-62670 GCA_004027475.1 Anoura caudifer
TTTGAGAAATCAGCTGACAGTCTGATGGGAACTCCTTTGTAGGTGACTGTGCCCTTATCCCTTGCTGCTTCTAGAATTCTCTCCTTCATTTTAATCTTGGCTAATGTAATTATGATGTGCCTTGGTGTGTTCCTCCTTGGGTCCAACTTCTTTGGGACTCTCTGAGCTTCCTGGACTTCCTGGAAGTCTATTTCCTTTGTCAAATTGAGGAAGTTCTCCTTTATTATTTGTTCAAAAAAGTTTTCCACTTGTTGCTCTTCTTCTTCCCCTTCTGGTACCCCTTCTATAATTCGGATGTTGGGACATTTAAAGATGTCTTGGAGGTTCCTAAGCCTGTCCTCATTTTTTTGAATTCTTATTTCTTCCTTCTTTTCTGTTTGGTTGTTTTTCTTCCTTCTGGTCCACACCATTGATGTGAGTCCCAGTTTTCTTCCCATCACTATTGGTTCCCTGTGTGTTTTCCTTCATTTCACTTATTGTAGCCTTCATTTGTTCATCTAATTTGTGAGCAAAATCAACCAATTCTGTGAGCATCCTGATTACCAGTGCTTTGAACTGTGCATCTGATAGGCTGGCTATCTCTTGGTCACTTAGTAGTATTGGCTCTGGTGGTTTCATTTGTTCTTTCATTTGAGCCATTTTTTTTTCTTTTTTTTTCTTTTTGGTCTGGTAGCTCCTGTTACTGTTATGTATGAGGGGCGGAGCCTTAGGTGTTCACCAGGGTGGGGCAACCCAGTCGCAGAGTTGTGAGGCTGTATGTGGGGGTGGGGTCCGAGAGGGAACAATGGTGCTTGCTCCGCTCTCTCTCGGATTTCAGTGCCCTCAGTGAGCCTAGGAGTTTCTCCCAGTACCTCAACCCCCACACGTGTTTTCAATCGGTGCTTTTAGGCTTTATTTCCCGGCACTGGGGCCCTGGGTTGCACAGTCTGTCTCGCTGCCTGTTTACTCATGGTTTACCTGAGCACAAATGTGTGACTGCGGTCAGCCACCTTGTGTGCCTGGCTGGGTCTGCTCGTTGCCTCCTCACGCCTGGTAACCGCCGCCTGTTCGCCTAGGGTGTGCCAACCACCGCCTGTGCATCTGGAACCACTAGCCACTGCTTTTTCCTGCCATGATCCCTCTCTGATGGCCGCTGACTCCGCCCCTCTTACCGGTCTGGGTGAATCATTATTGGACTTCTGTACAATTCAATTTTCTGTCTGTTCTGGATTTTTTTGGGTTCTAAATTTTTGTTGTCCTTAATTTGGGTTGTAGGAGGCACAGTGTGTCCACCTACACCTCCATCTCGGCTGGAAGTCCTGAGTTTTCTTCCCTGGTTACTTTTTAAGAAGACATTTCTAACAGAATTTCTAAAATGTTAGGGGGTAGGTATCATTTGATGTTCATATTATCAAACTGTTATCCGGAAATAAAATAGCAAGTTTACTTTCATTAGTCATGTGTGGGAGTGGCCTCTATGCTCTGGATAGCATTTTAGTATTATCTCTTTTTCTGCTTTGCTATTTGGGAAAAGAAAAATCTTTATTACACTTAACCTTGATTTTGATTACAAGTGAAGCTAAACTTTTATGATTATATTGGTCCTGTGTGTATATGTATTTCTTCTTTTGGGAATATTCTGTTCATGTTCCTAATTTTTTTGTTTGCTTGATTTTCTCAGTTGAGTTGTAAAGAGGTTTTTTCATATTAATTGATAAGTGCTCCTTATATATTAGCAATTTAATTTTTGTCACATTTTATTTTTCAAGCTTACTTTATGGCTTATGGTTTCCATTTACTCATTGATTTGGCATGCATTTATTGGCATCTGCTGTATGCCAGGCAGAGTTTAGGTGCTGGGAATTCAGTAGAGAGCAAAACCAACTAAAATCTCTATCCTTAGAGACCTTACATTTCAGTAGAAGCTTCCAGTTGAGAGTTTAATTTCAATGGACAGAATCATCTGGTTCCTGGAATGCCTGTTTTATAGTTTGATAAGTACCTATGATTATTTAAACATAATTGGCCTATGAAAACTACTGTACCCACATGAATATGGAGTGAGTCTCCAGAACTCAGCCTAACAGAGAAATTTAATAATATTTCCAAACAAGTATGATTGAAAGGACACCCTTAGACTTTCAGATGACTCCTGAGGCACCAAGAGCACACTTATGGTTATTTCCTGTTATTCCTCTAAGAGGCACAAGGGTGCCTCTAAAACTTTACAACCACTTGTACATCCAACAGTCCAGGGCTGGAGAAAGGGAAGTGCAGTGGGGAGGTTAATAAGAATAAAGAAATTTGGGGTCCTTGCTTAGCCATCTCCAGCTGCTATAACAAAGTACCATGAACTGGGTGGCTTATAAACAACAGAAATTTATTTCTCACCATTTTGAAGGCTGGAAGTCCAAGATCAAGGTGCCAGTATAGTCAGATTCTGGTGAGCACGCTCTTCTGGGCTTCGGACTGTGTACTTCACCTCACATGGTGGAGAGATGGAACAAACTCTCTGCCGTCTTCTTAACAGGGCACTAATCCCATTCACTAGGGCTCCACCCAAATGCCTCCCAAAGGCCCACCTCCAAATACCATCAAGTTGGAGATTAGATTTCAACAAGTGAATTTCAGGGGGACACAAACATTCAATCCATAACAGGTCCCATAAACACAGGGACTGTGCCAGGGAAGACTTTGTGGAATGCTGATGCAACAAAGCCAATTTCACAAGCAATTCCTGTCTCTCGGCAGAGGCGTGGAAGAGCCATGGAATCTGCAATTGAAACAAAATTTCCTCTTCAGCAAATTGTGTGCACATGTGACTCAAGGACCAGATGAATAACTACCCTCCAGAGCTTCAGCATTTAGAGAGAGCTTGAAAATAGGGGACAAAGGGAATCTTGAGTTGGCTTGAGATTATCCTTTTGGCAGCAGAATAGGGACTCAAAATAGAAACTGAATGGAGTTATAGAAAAATAAAGTTGTTTCTTATACATCTGGAAGATCTCACTGTGTTTTTTTTTTTTAAAGAAGAATTTTTTTAGATTATTTATTTATTTATTTTTAGAGAGAGGAGAAGGGAAGGCGAAAGAGAGGGAGAGAAACATCAATGTGTGGTTGCCTCTCAAGTGCTCCCCACTGGGGACCTGGCCCGAAACCCAGGCACGTGCCCTGACTGGGAATCAAACCAGCAACCCTTTGGTTTGCAGGACCATGCTCAATCCACTGAGCCACGCCAGCCAGGACTCACTGAGTTTTTAAGAGGAATCACACACACACAAAAGAGATCACCATTTAAACACTGAAAAAGAAATCCTCACAGTTCTCAAGAAACTGAAAAATGCAAATGAAAAGTTCTATTAAATTAGCATAATTTAACTTTTACAAATGTAGTTTGGAAAATATTATCTGTTCCAACATTCTCAAGGTGGAGGTCATTGATTCTTTCTTCAGAGTACCACTTACATAAATATCCCTATCCAGCTGGAAAAAACATAATCTACTCCAAATGTTGCCCAACACAGAGAAGCAAGTATCCCTCAAGACAACAGGATCTCTAGATAGTCCTCCTCAGAAGATTTCTTTCGCTTGCACCACATATGCTCCACTCTGCAGGCCTCTTTGGTCCTTTTCCTCCACCCTTTATCAGGAGCTGGCCTCCATCACTCTCAGCTTCCTCCTCACTGAAGCAGAGCTGGCTCTGGCTAGGAGGAAGGAATAGAGGAAGGGTCATAGAACCCACAGACCCCAGATGCAAAAGACATTCAGCAAAGACATTCAATGTAACTAATCCTTAGAGAAATGCAAATCAAAAAAAAGTACCAGGTTCTGTTGGTTGAAGTGAGGTTGCAGGTTCAATTCCCAGTTGGGGAATGTTTGGGAGGCAACCCACCAATGTTTCTCTCTCTCTCTCCCTTTCTCTAAAATCAGTAAACTTATCCTTGGGTGAGGATTTTTTTTTTTTTTAAGTACAGTGAGAAAACACTTTACACCCATTAGAATGGCTATTATTTATGGCAGGCGGGAGGGAGGGAGGGAGGGAGGGAGGAAGGAAGGAAGGAAGGAAGGAAGGAAGGAAGGAAGGAAGGAAGGAAGGAAGGAAGGAAGGAAGATAAATGTGTTGTCCAGGATGTGAAGAAAAGGAAAGGAAAGCCTTGTGCACTGTAGGTGAGAATGTGAAATGGTGTAGCTGCTGTGGAAAACTGATATGGTGGTTCCTCAAAAAATTAAAGTACAATTACCATTCGATACATATGTTGTATCTTTTGTACTTATGAGTGTGTACCCAAGAGTTGACAGCAAGACCTCAGAGTTATTTGCACACCCACATTCACTGTAGCATTTTGACACTAACCAAAGACAGAAGCAACCCAATTGTCCATGCATAGATAGATTAATGGGTAAAGAAAATGTAGTCCATCCATGCAATGGGATGATTCAGCCTTAAAAGAGAGGAAATTTAGACACATGCTACAACATGGATGAACTTTGAGGACATTATGCCCAGTGAAGCAAAATAGTTACAAAAGGACAGATTTGGTATGATTCCACTTATATGAAGCACCTAGAGTGGTCCAATTCATAGAGAAATGATGGATACCAGGCTTTGGGGAGGGAAATGGGGAGCTGTTGTTTAACAGGGACAGAATTTCAGTTTAGGAAGATGAAAAAGTGCTGGGGGTGGATGGTGATGGTTGCTAACCATTGTGAATGTATTTAATACTCTGAAATGTGGACTTTAAAAAACTGGATTAAAATGGTGAGAAAAGGAACTGGGGGGGGGGGGCAAGGACTTTGGAGAGGAGGAGGGTGCCTCGCAGGTCGAACTCAGTGGAGTCGCAGTGTGGAGCGCAACCCCCTCTAGCAGCGCAAAGAGCAGACAGGACCTGCCCACTGAAGCCTAGGGGCCCCGCCTTCCAAAGGGAAACCTGTAGCCGGAAGTGGCCCCCATCCTGGGGGCGGGCACAGTGGGCAGCTCCAGTCCCAAAGGCACCCGCTCGCCCGCCCGCAGCCCGCTCCCCCCACCCCCCCAGCCCTATGCACGCTCTTCCTCGAGCTGTCAAGGCAACGCCCAGGGCGGCTAGAGAGGTGTGGCCACGGGAATCTGTACGCATTGCAGCAAGTCCTGGGCAGCTAGGTCTCTGTGGCGCAATCGGTTAGCGCGTTCGGCTGTTAACCGAAAGGTTGGTGGTTCGAGCCCACCCAGGGACGAGGTGTTGCTTTTCCTGGAACAGCGTTTTAAACCACCAGGAGAATTTTGATCAGATAGGAGTAAGGAGCTGCCGGGTATCCATCTCTACAGTAGTGGCACTTGTCGCGTTTGTTCTATTCCTACAATGCTTCCCGGGGAAATTAGCAGGCAGGCTTAGGAAACCTGCCCAAGGCTGTTCACCAACAGCAGTCACTGTAAATGATACAAAACCATTTGCCCATTGACAAACGAGTGATTAAATTCCGCCAGCTTCTCTCTGAAAATCGGATACCACCAAAAACGGAAATGTAGCCACTCAGTACTGCCCTATCTCCAGCCAAGAGGAGGTACCGAGAACCCTGATGGGAGCACAGGCACCCTAAAAAACCATTTGCTAAATTACGGTGTGCTGCCACTTTTGTGCAACAGACATGAACCTAGGCAAAGGCGTCAGTGTTTACTGCAGATTGTGACAGAATTCTACAGGACACCAAACTCAGGCAAAAAGAGTATGGTTTCCCGTTGAAAGGTGTGCATGGCCTATTTTCAACTTTGGTCACTCAGAAGACACTTTTCAAGCACATGATCACATAAGAGTTCGCTACAGAGATGGAGAACCACATTATATTATGATAACGTGAAAATAGAATGCATTTCTGCAGAGACAGGTCACGTGGTGGTGCTGTCTCTGAGATGGACTTACCATGATAGAATTTATAGAGACCTAGAAGAAGGAAGAGCTGTCTCACTAGGCTGTCTCTTAGGGAGTAATTATCAAAGTCTGGCTGATAATTACCCACTGCTGCCTAATTAGGAGCCCTAAAGGGGGGATATAATTGGCACTTATCATGGAATTCCAGGCAGAGTAACAGGTAGCCCCCAAAATGTTCTCAGGTAAGTGGCCTTTCTGATGCTTCTCAAAATTCCAAACTTTCCGCTGAAATTTAAGGGTCACTTACGGTGGAAACAGAAAAATGGGAAATTAGGTCATAAAATCATTTATACACGGTTTCAGTCGAGTCTAACATTTCAAGACAAAGAAGGTATAATGTTTGCTACTACTGAAGTTATGGGGATTTGGAAAGCATATCCTTCTAAGCTCCTTGAGAGAATAGACCATTTTCTGTTATTAATCATCATTTTAGGTTCCAAAGGATTTCCTTCAGATATAGTTCAAATTCTTCAGTCTATCACACAGAATGTTTCCTGATGGTGTTAGAAAAAACAGTTAAGAGGGAATTCTATTTGAAAGGAACAATGAGGCTCTGGGATATGGTGGGTATCAAAAAGAAGGCATGGTTGTAATTCAAGGGAATTGGACGGGACCTAGGGACTGAAACAGAAGAGACTATGAGGGCCATACCTACATTTCGAGCCTTGGTGACTCAGAAATCGGTGACAACATTGCTTGATATTGGGAATTTGGAGGGGTGAGAAACCTTGGCAGAGTATCTTACTTATGACAGATTCTACACAATGAAATTCATCTAGAACCTAGTCCCAGAAGGAGAAAAAAAAAAAAAAAAAAAAACCTTCATAAAGTTTAACTCCATTTTAAGATAAACTTTATTTAAGATAAACTTCCTAAGAAACAACTTAATAGGGTTTATGGAGCCCTGTGAAAACCTAAATGGGAAGCTAAGGACCCCTTCCCCAGAACGCACATTTGCATAAATAATACTCTATTTACAGTGTCCAAGGGAGCCGTAGACCATCTGGAGCAGAGTTCTTGGCCCCCAGATTCTGAAGGCCCAGCTTTGTATTTTATTTATTCAATTTGTATTCCAGCTACTGATAAAGGTCATAAAGTGTGTGAAATCCAAAATGTTTAGCTACGGAAAAATTGCTAAACTGAAGATTTTAAGGTAATGTACTGACAAATCACAAAGAGAAACAAATTAAGCAATTAAGTAGATATAATACAGAACCTGAGACCCAAAAAAAAGTTTCTTGAGGTTTTAACACTTAATGCTTGTCACACTCTGGAATGACTGGATGTGAAGGGCTTTAATATATCAGTCTATTCAGGGTCACTGCCATAAAGAGTTACAGTATTGGCAGACATCGATTTATATTTCTTTCCTTACATGTTACTTAATGGCACCTGGCGAACTGTAATGTTTTACTTAGCTACTCAAAGGAATTGCGCTGGTTTTCATTACTGCTTTTTTAAGCAAAACAAAACAACGAAAATTATTGTCTCACAAAGATGACTCCAACTGTGGTAGGCAGTTAGACATGAGCAGAGCAAGGACTATGGGCCAGGTATAGAAGGTCACGTGCAAAACTGGGAAAGTCAAGATCTCCCCCCTGGGTAAGCTTTCCTTCCCTAACATATTACTGCTCACAAGGTTTAGACCCCCTGACCTTTCCTCCCTGGAGATAACATCTAGGCCTCAGCTGTATTTCAGCTCTGGGACCAGAAAAGCAGCAAAACCAGGTGTGTGATGCCAAGACCAGCTGCATTGACTAATGACCCCCCTGCCCTGACCCTGAAAGGACACACCTGGAAATCTGATAATATTCTGTTTAAATTCTCCCGACATCGCCCCTAAGATCTCCACCCATAAAAACTTTTAGGACCCAGCACACCCTCCTTCCTCCCTCCAGGGAGCATGCTCGTGTCTTGACTCCCAACCTCCACCCTGAAAGTTACCATTACCTTCCTCTCTCCTAAGCTCCAAAGGCCCTTCTTTTGCCTCTGTAACTTGTTTCCTGAGCCCATTCCTTCTGCCACTCACTTCTACCTCTGTGACTTTCTAAATAAACTTTCTCTTATAGTTTGAGTCTTGACTCTGAATTCTTTCCTAGCCAGAACTCCCCTACCAAGGTTGCTGAACTGAGGTCCAGTCTGCCCCACCAGTGAAACACCTGGTGCAGCTCTCCCCACCGCCAACAAAACTAGTTTTTCCCAAATAAGTAAATCAAATACGCACTTTAAAATAAGGAATTCTCCAACTACTGTAGTAATAAACTGAGAAGTAGATTATCATACATTATCACATGCATGTATGAGCATAGTGATAGTTTATACTTAATCACACAATACATTCACTTATACTAGAATATAGGCTGGTCTGATCATTGCCGTTCACTTATAGTACTTATTATTTAAGCGCTACATAGGTGAAAACCGACAATGGATGAGAACATAGAATTTCTTCATTAATTACTAAGCATGTGGATTCTTTACAGTAACTACAAGTACCAAGACCAGGGGAACTCAGCTTACAATGGCAAACATTTTGCCATCTGCTGAAAAGGACTGTTTTATGGTGCCTGAGGGCTGGGGGAGCATCACCTATCAGGTGGGTTGTGGAGACACTTGAACCTCCTAACTAGCACACTTAGGTAAACTTTGCCTCCAAACCCAGTGGGACAGTTATAATAAAGGAAAAACTGGCAAGAAGGGTGCTTCCCAAGATATTAAACACCTGCAGTAATGGAACAAAATGCATTTTCACTGAGTCATTTGCAGTATTTCACAGGAGTTCTTGTTCTCCTGTTGACCTCTTGCTTCTGTGGTTATATTTAATCTGATTTTTAAAAAGATTTTATTTATTTTTAGACAGAGTGGAAGGAAGGGAGAGAGGGAGAGACCTCAATGTGTGGTTGCCTCTCGAGTGCCCCCTACTGGGGACCTGGCCCACAACCAGGCATGTGCCCTTGACTGGGAATTGAACTGGCGACCCTTTTGTTCCCAGGCCAGCACTCATCCACTGAGCCACACACCAGCCAGGGCTAACCTGATTGTTTTAAACTTCTCCAGAACCAGATTTGTCATCTCTTTAGTGCTTTTGCTATTTTGCAGAGATTAATAAGCACCTTTTCGTGGATCTGATTTACTAAGAAGCATCCTGGTATGCCTTATAGCCCCACTTGCCTGTTCTGTAGCTTCCTGAAGGGACACCAGTGGGGAAAAGGGGTGTGGAGCTCCTGGTGGTGAAAAGGGGACAAGGGCCAGAAAGACAGTCACAAATAAACTCACTGAACAACCTGTGGCAGGAATAACCCACAGGAGTTGGCTCTGGAAACTGCTCAGTATGAAATCATTAGCTTAATGTCACTTCTTTGGGATGTTTCTCTAATCCACCAGATTCATTCCACTTTTGTTCTCCAAACTGTAATTTTGGAGAAGCCAGTCCATTTTGTGTTGTTTGCATTTGCAGCACATAGCAAAACTAAGTTAACTAAACATAATGCAGTAATCATTTTGCAATATATGCAAATCAAACAATTATTCAGGACACATTAAACTATATAGAATGTATGTCAGTTATATCTAAATAAAAGTGGAAGACAAAACAAATGAAACTCTAATAAGTTGTATCTTTCACTTTTCATACACTTTCTCTTACTTGCAGAGGACATAATTGTGATAATGTTAACTGGAAGAAAAATTAGCTAAAATTTAATAGACTTTCCTCCTAGCCTTTTTTTTTCTTCTGGAAAATTGGTATTTACACTGTTTAATTGGTATTCTGTAATTGGTCACTAAATTTTTTCCCACATAACCTCAAACTACAACAGGAATTGAATATTTGTTAATAAATTTAACACGAAAAATATGTGAATGTTATATTTTCAATCGTTAAAGGACAGTGAGTTGATTCAATAAATGGTATTTGAACAAACTTACTAATGGGGAAAAAAGAAACCTCAATGGAGCACATCAAAATATATTCCAAAAGAATTAAAGATTTTTGGCCAAAAAGAGGGTGGGGGAGGGGAAAGGGAAAGAAACATAGCTTCATTAGACAATATATTTATACATTTTGAGGTAGAAATGACCTTGCTAAAACATAATACCAAAGGGAAAGAGAAAATAATGTAAAACTTCAGTCAAACCATAAAAATGATGGTCAAATGGAAACCCAATTTCCACACAACAAAGAAAGGTTTAATACCCTTATAACTTAAAGAGTGGATGTAAATTAGTAAGACTCCAGTTCAGCCACTGATGGTTTGAAGAGCAGCCTACGGTGCCCCTCATGTTCCCTGTTCGGAGATCTAGCTCAGACCCCATCCCGAGTGGAATGCTGTATTAAAACTGGTGAACCACCCAATCTCCTCTTCCCTAGATCTCATCCTAACCTGTGTTCTTGTTTATTTCGGTCATCCATGGACTCTAAGCCTCCTGGGACCTTACACTCTAGATCTGATCTCTCCCACTCCTATCCAACACTTTTGTCCCCACAGTGCCCTCCAGCATATATGACAGGACCTCCCACATACTCTTCTGTGAAAACAATGTCTTGCCTGCCCTTTCGGCATGAAATCTGTATATCCCCTGAAGAAACAGCTTCCCATACAGTCCTGCCTTCTGGTTCCCTGTTGCTATTTCAACTATTCCCTCATCTTTCTTATAACTCTCCAGTGCCTCTGTGGAGAGCAGGACCAATAAAATGTCATTGACAAAAATGATTGAGATAGCATATAGTATATAAAACAAAGTGGAGTCACTTATGTCAACTAAAAAGGCTGTCAGCCATGACACTTTGGTTCAAGAGGAAAATTACTTAAGTCAGAGTAAACACTTCTGGCCAGGAGACACACTTAAGATATCCGCACACGTGTCAGAATAGCCATGTCTGCAGACCACCCATAGACAGGCTCCCGGGGAAATTCCACACTTGGCATCAGGGGTGCCAAGGCATTTATTGAAAAGAACCAGAAGGGTGGAGCATCCCACTTTCAAGGCAGAACTGAGGCAGGTACCAGACCACCGCTGAGACAGACCAGCTCCATACACCAGAGTGCTGCTCCATGCCACACTGACGAACCTTGGCATTGGCTGCCACAGGCTCTGCCCTACTGGACAGAGGACTTCACCTCCCCTGATGCCCACCTGGCTCTAGAGATCCTTCCTTACAAAACACTGACAACTCCCTTGCCCACCGTGCTGTCTCCCGGACTTGCAGACTGAGACTCTGGGACTCGGGCTCATCATCCCCCATTGATTGCTGTGTGTGTATGTTCTATTCCTCTTAGATCATTAGAGTGTGGGTAGGATATTAATGTGTATTGATGTTCTACTTTGAGTGAACCTGCATTCAATAAGAGCTGAGTAAATAGCATAGTTACTATGTGTGATTCTTGTCCATTCCTGGGTGCCGGGCTGCTCAGCAGGCAGCTATACAAGCAGTTGCCTGGCTGACTTACAGGAAAGACTATGTCACGAACATATGCTCGTGACAGACTTTGAAGCACAAACCATTAGACTGAACCGTCATACTGCTCCTTTTACTGTCATCTGGCATTTTCATAGTAATCTGTCTTTCCTTAAGGATTTTAGCTCCTGGCTCACTGTGTATTTCCCACCAGGACTTCCCTCTACCACTTAGATGACTTTGCCTCCTGCAAAGTCTATCCATACCCCATCCTGGTCTCTTGGTTCCTTTATCTTCTTACTTTTCATGGACTTCTCCCCCAAACTTGGCCACGCACTTTCCTTATCATACTTCATACCTTGTTATCACTAATAACTGCACTGTGTCCAAAAGCATGATTTCAAGCACACCCCTTTGAAACTAGCTCCCTCTGTCCACTAATCCCACTCTAGCAGTCTTTGAAACCACCTCCAATTCACTGAGATCTGCCACCACTTTTAAAAGACCATCACCTGCCCGATGTCTCTACTTTCTTCCTTATCCATAGCTATAATCATTTTCCTCGCATAAAACCTTAATTCCTTTCCTCTTTCTGTCCCATTTGTCTGACAATACTTCTAATTTTGGCTGAGTACAACTTTCCACCTTTTCCCTCTGTCCTGCACCTCAGCAGCAAATGTGATTGGAGAAAAATAAACAACTATCTTAGCTGGTCTTAATTAAACTTATGACCTTAAACCTCTGGTGGGCTCTCAGAACTGCCTAGCAAGCTTACTGCATGTCCCTATTGGGTTAGCTCACGAAACTAATAATTCAAGCCTCTCTTCCCTAGTTTTTAACTCCTCCTGCCCTCACACCCTCAGCTGATGATTCCACTATATCCCTGAGAAAATAATCACCAGACCTTTCTTATTCTCTAATCATCAAATCTCCTAACATCTGTACCTAGATACTTCGTCTTTCCTGGTATTACAGTGGGTAAACTCTTCAAGCTCTTAAGGTCACACTCTCCTCTTATACGAGTGGAGACTTCCCCCCACAAAAAAAAAACAAAAACAAAAACAAAAACAAAGGGGGGGTGCAAGATGGCGGCATGGTAAGAGGACGTACATCTCTGCCTCCCACACATAGGTCTTAAACTGGGACATTTTTCAAAGCAGCACAGCAAACAGACACCAGAAACACAGCATATTTGAAAACAGATTATCGAAAATTGCAGTGGACGTTGAAAAATCGGACGGTAAGGAGAGTACTCCGGCGGTGCGGAGACCAGGGCGGGGGCCGAGAAACCGGGCCAGGGCTGGCCGTAAGTCTCAGGGGAGGGAGCTGGGACATCGCTCCCTGGGCAGCTCCCTGGCACGCCAGCATAAACCTGGTCGCTTGAAATCTCAGTCAGGAGTTAAGACCTCATAGCCCCGGGGGAAACGAAAGCG
>PVKU01009376.1:0-62563 GCA_004027475.1 Anoura caudifer
AGCAGCACGTGGTGGAACGAGGGTTTGGAAAGGTCTCATCCCACACATGCTCTTCTTTTGCCCACACCGCAGTCGGTGGGTGCTGAGTGCGCAGACGCGTACTGAGCACCGACAAAGGGCCTCATCCGTGGAAGTCAGGTGCTGTTTGATGGGCTGTAATGAACCTGAAAGAGCCATTGATTATCCTAAATTTCCGATCGCCCTCACCTACTTACTGGGCCACACGCTCTGCTTCGCAGTTCTGAACATGGAACACGATGTCGCGTCAGCTCTCCCTTTGGTTCCCCCTTTGCCTCGCTAGGGTGCATAGTACACATGCCATTGTTTTTAGTTTTAGCTTGATAACCTAAGAACAAGAGTAAAAGCAAACCTTTGTTTTACAGAACGTTTGCAGAAAATGTGTGTAACGAGATCCCAAGCCTATTGTTATGGGCTGCCTGCAGAAGCCCACCTTTCCCTGGAAGGGCAGTATCAGAGAGGAGTGTGCAAATGCAGTCCCTCCTGTCAGACCTACCAGGGTTCGAGTCCTGGCCCAGCCACGCACAGCTCCACATCCTCGGACAGTGGCGCCTTACCTTTCTGAGCCATGTTCTTACTCTGTGGTTGGCTATAATGGTCCGTGTGTTCTAGGAAAATATATGTCAAAGGCTTAATGCTCAGTACATAGTAGCTATTATATAAATAGTAGCTATTTCTGGTGCTATTAGCAACAGTAGCAGATATGGAAAGTGTGACAGAGGTATAGAATTTGCAAGTATATTGGGCAAGCCAGTGGATTCAATACCCGCCTCAGCATTTATTCTTAAAAATATGGGATTCTTAACCACTCCATGATTGATTTTTTTCCTATCAGTGTGCTGACAGAAAGTCATGCTTCATGGAGCTTATTATATTCTACTTGGGAGAGACAGACAAGAACAACACAAATATAAAGTGTCACATCTGATGGTGATAAATTAAGTGGGGAAGGGCAATAGGGAGAATTGGGAGGTAGGTTGTGATTGAAAATAGGGATTTCAGGGACAGCATCTGTGACAAAGTGAAGTCACACTATTGCCATAATCTCATGACCTAAGACCCTTATTGTCATGTCGCAAAAAAACATTTCCAAGCCTCCGCCACAGGATCTGGCAGATGCCACTACCACGTGCATTGCAGAAAGTGTTTCGGCACGGCCTTGGAATTCACCTTGACCGCACGTGGTCGGTGTCTCTCATCTGACCTTGCCCCTCTCACACTCCTCTGCCGTCTTTCCTCTAGAGTGTCATCGAAGGCTCTGTGTTTGTGCAGGTTCTTCCTCCCCACGGACCTCTGAAGGGAAGGGGTGGGCTCTGGGACGCGGGTGGGAGTCGGTCTGCAGACCGTGCAGTAACAGGCCTCTTTTCCCTGAACAGGGTCGATCGGCGGCCTCTTCTTTGCAGTCGGCATCGCCCAGTACGCCCTGTTGGGGTACTTCGTCCGCTCCTGGAGGACCCTGGCTGTGCTGGCCAACCTGCAGGGAACGGTGGTCTTCCTCCTGTCTTTGTAAGTAGTGCTTTCTCGTGGAGTTTCAATTCAGTACGCAGAAGGAATGTCTTAAGAGGATGCGGGTCAGTGAGCGGTGTTTACTCCCTTTTGGGAGTTTGCCGGAGCTGACTTTGGTGAAGAACTGAATCCCCAAAGTGCTCCGGTGCTTGGCAGCTTCTGGGAAGAGAGATACTTAAGTAATTCAGATGCAGGTACCCCTTGTTCAAAGTAAGCTCTCAACAACTGCATCTGATCCTTCAAACTGTGACGGCAGCGACCAATTTCTTTTTAACCTGACGTCTCAAACTTCAGGATCTTCAGGCTGGACCACATCAAGGTCTGGGTGTGAGACAGTTAGGATTCGGTGGACCGATACACAGTGGCAACTGTTCATCCCAGAGATGAGTCTCCTTTCAGGGCCTCTGAGTGTGGCTGGGGGCAGACTCTCAGATACGGGAGGAATCCTTAGCCAAGGAGTCCTTAGAAAAGGACGATTTCCTGGTCAGGGAGCTCTCGGTGCTAAAGGCGAGCCGCCGACCTTGGGCCGTTTCACCAGGAGTTTTGACATGCTTGTGAAAGGTTTTCTTCTGAGGTATCAGACTTCAAATTTTAATCACGAAAACCTTTGGGATAAATACAGTTTTCAGGCAATGGTACCAGCTTTCTTCTGTGCCCGAAAGTGAGGGGTCCCTATAGTGGAATTTTCACTGAGGTAGATCTCTCATTTAGTAGTTCTTTATTCGGGTTCAACAGTAAGTACAGAAATGAATACAGTAGAAATGGTTAACCTATGTTTAAAGTGGCAATTTATTCAATACGTTCAGTTGTATGAATTGGAGCGAGGTCATCTTATCAGAAAGGGAAACAATATTTTGTTAGCTTATGCATTGTAAATTTTTAGAATAAATGGATGCCTCATGTAGACCTTGAATTAATAAGCATTTATGCAAATAACTGGTAGATGAAGGAGTTTTCTGCTAAAATATTTAATAAATCTGTCACTTCTCGATCTAATCTGCCCCTCCTGTCTCCTTCAAGAGTAGAGTGACTTTGATGGATGACAAGCTATTCTGCCTTTCTTTTTTCTGTGTGTCATCTGAGTTGGTTACTACTTAGTGGGAAATGAATTCACGTCATGAAAAATAGGAAACAGAGAGAAAGGAGCTTGTGAAATTGAAATATATGCTTATTCCCCTAGGCCAGGAACATGAGGCTTCCACAGCTGGCCTCCAATTTATTTTTCCTGGCTTTCTCTTGTCCCGTTTCCCACACTCTGTTCCAGGCACAGTGAGCTGCGTGTTGTCCCCAGTTGTACCTCATGCTCGGCTGCGGCAGCCGCTCCGCCCCTGGGTTGCACCTGCTCAGACGCAGCATCGTCCTTCTCCCCATTTCCTCTTAGTGAATAGCCTTCCTGGTTTGTGCAAACGCTGCCCACGCTGAGCTGTTACTGATCACACCTCTAGCGACAAGACACTTGCTTTCTTTTCTGATCCTACAGCTCTTTGCCCGTGCCCTTCGAGTGGTCCTCTTGTTGCTGCCTCCTGCCATTTGTCTTTATGCACCAGGGGCTCTCTGACGGCGGCGGGCTCTCTGCCAAGTTACATTCCCCTAGCACCAAAGCCCAGGGCCTTCCACACGGTAGATTCTTCGTGTCCATTGGGCGAATGTTGGCACAAAAACGTGTGGGATTAGCTCTGAGCAGCAGAAGAAAAAGTCACATTATTTTAGAGTCATACTTTGTTGGTTTTATTAAAACCATATTACTTAGTTGAAAAGTCCCTCATTTTCACAATACTAGAATTTGAATAATTTTGTTTTATAAGTTAGTACCCCCTTAATTTTTAAAGTTTTTCCACTTGTTAAGAAATCTGCAGAAGCCCTGACTGGTGTGGCCCAGTGAGTTGGGTGTTGTCCTGTAAACTGAAAGGTCACTGGTTCGATTCCTAGTCAGGGCATATGCCTGGGTTGCGGGCCAGGTCCCCAGTTGGGGGTGCGTACTAGAGGCAGCCAATCGACATTCCTCTCATCAATGTTTCCCTCCCTTTCTTTCTCCCTTCCTTCCCCTCTCTCTAAATGTGTGTGTGTGTGTGTGTGTGTGTGTGTGTGTATAAAATGAAACAGAAAGAAATCCACAGGACATTTTTGAGCAGAGGCAGCGTTGTTAAATTAGCACTGTGGCTTCTGAAGGTGACCACAGCACAGTAGAGGGCAGATGTTCCAAACCCGCTTTTTCTTTGGAAAAACTGCCTTGCTCTTTGGTCTGCATGTGTTGCAACTCCCATTCCCAAGTCTGTCCACTGGCAACCGGGTGAGCCTTTGTTATGGAGAAGCTTAGTGGCTTCTCAAAATGTGGAGAAATATCAGGTCCTAAGTTTTCATAATCAAGATCAACCCTTTCTCCAGTAAAAATAATTTTATTGACTCAGAGTTAAATTTCCAAAGCCTGAATGTCTCTCCACTACTGTCTTTGAAAATGATTGATAAAGTTTTAAGAGTAATTTTTATTGCCTGTAAATAATTCTGAAAACACAGAGAAGGTAAAGGGGAGAGAAAAATGACTTAAATTGCTCAGAGATAATGACTTTGGTTTTTGGCTATCTCCTTGCTGGTTCTTTGTCCCGCCTCCTAGTCCTCCTCAGTTTTAAATGTTGTTACCATATATTTTCTAGTATCTCACTCATTTTCCTACTTTAAGTGCGCTATCTGTATTCATCCCTGTAGTCTTCCATTCTCTTCACGTGTAGTTGGACTTAATCAGGTAGTTTATGTAACACCTCGCCTGTGGGCAGGGCCAGCTGATCCAGGGGGTGACCAGCACACCTAACCGCCAACAGAACAGTGTTTTGCTTGAATATTTACTAGGGTCTAAGTAACAACAACCAAATGGTAACGAGGAAGTAAGTAAAGGGGTTTTCAGGATGTTCTATGCTAGAAGGCCTTAGTTACTGCTTTTGTTGACAGTTAAACATTATACATGAATGTTCTCTCTCCAGTAGCAAAACTTCTGGGAAAGTCCTGCCTTTTTTTTTTTTTTTTTAAATCCTCACCCAAGGATATGTTTATTGATTTTGGAGAGAGAGGAAGGGAAAGAGAGAGAGAAATATTGATGTGAGAGAGAAATGTTGATTGGTTGCCTCTTGTATGCACCCTGACCAGGAATCGAACCCACAACCCTTTGGTGTAAGGGATAATGCTCCAACCAACTGAGCCACCTGGCCAGGGATGTTCTTGCCTTTTTTGTTTCCATTGCCTTTCCTCTCTGCACCTGTGTCACTGCTGGACACAGAATGAAGGCGCTCAATAACTGGTGATCGACGGCTGGCTGTCCAGGAAGTTCCTCGTTCTGCGGTGTTTGTTACCAGTTCACCATCCTAATGGAAAGGCGCCTTACGTACCCAATGTTATTTCCGCAAGTTTGGTTTTAGGCCCATAATGTCAAATTAGATCCAAAGTACTTGATGTTGTGTTTAGTAAATAAGGCTTCCATGTTCCCACAATAGTTGTATGTATGAAAAGTCATCTAAAGGTGTCTGCAGAAATGGGAAGAAAAGAGAAATATGAATAACGTCCATCCCTAGAGCCATAACAGCCATAACTGTTGGAAGATGTCAGTGGCAATGTAGACGTTCAACACTTTGTAGCTATAGAAGACAGTAATTATTGTTTTGTAACCAGAGGTTACGGTAACCAGAAAGAAACTTCTATCTTTTAAGGTCTTGGGGGAATCCAATAAATATCCTGATGACATTATAATTCAAGTCAGTGTGTCAGCTGATTTGAGTATTTTTAAGTAGTAAATACTCAAAAGGAACTAATTTGTAATAAACCCTGTTTCATTTTCATGTGGTCTTAAACCAATCTCTACCTTCTTAATCACATATCACTATATTAACTACACTTTATTTTTGTACAAGTTTATTTTTCTGATGAGATGACAAAGACTTCTCTCTTCTTTGTGGGACTTTTCCAGACCTTAAAACAACTACTGCCTCTGTAATGTTATCCTCACAACACCTGGCTGTGACTTAGGGCCATACCTGACTTGGTTGGGCTTTATGAAACGTTTGCATTGTTTAGTGCTAGAGACTTGCCTTGCCGTTCATATATTAAAATCTGCTTAAAGGTAAATGCATGCTGTTTACCAGTGTCACTGCTGTTTCGGAAGCACGGTCTTGGTTTGCATCCGTAAAGCCGACCACCATTTAATGTTGCCAGGGTGTTCGGCAGCCCTCTTTCCCTTCGCTCCGTCACCGAGAGGGTTAGACTTGAGACCTGCCGTGGGATCGGCGGTGGTGAGGGGTCCCGCGCACAGCGTGGGTGGGTCGTCTCCTCCTCTGCACATGCACGTGTATGAATATACAGCCTTTAATGACGTCTCTTTCAGATTCATTCCTGAATCACCTCGTTGGTTATACTCCCAGGGTCGCCTGAACGAGGCGGAAGCGGCTCTGTACCTCATTGCCAAGAGGAACCGCAAGCTCAAGTGCACGTTCTCCCTGACGCATCCGGCCAACAGGGACTGCAAGGAGACTGGAAGTTTCCTGGACCTGTTCCGGCACCGGCTCCTCTTGAGGCACACTCTGACCCTGATGTTCATCTGGTAATTATGTCTATGGGGCGTTCGGTCTATTGGTAATCTCTTCCTTCTTCAAGGTGACAGAAAATGTTGCCTTTTGTCAGCACGAAGTTATTCTCACAGAAAGAAGTGCCCCCCCCCACCCTGGGGCCTGAAACTGGCCTCTGTTTCCACACCCTCCCTCTCAAGGAGGAAATGAGGGTGCCTGAAGGCAGTTTACTGAACTAGACGTCAGAAACCCATCTTTGCTCAGGAGGTATTTTATATAAATATTTGTCACCCTGCAAAAAAAAAAAAAAAAAAAAAAAAAACAAGCAGAGCAGAAACAGGAGTTTCTGACTAGGGCATTACACATGCCCACCCTTGAACTGGGCATCAAGCAGTGGGGTAGCACATGGAAACTGGGCTGCGTGTTCTGGGGCATCCCCAATACTCACTGGAGTGGCCTGCCATTATCCCCTGGACAAATGGGATCCTGGGAGTGTGAGGGGACCTGGCTGAACACCACGTAGGCAGATCAGCAAATGGATGGATCAGCACTCTCTGAAGCTGGCTTTCAAGTTTAGTTTATTCCAACCTGCTTCTCAAAGTGCTCTAAGCACTAAGGTAAATCACCCTGGATGGTTCAGAATGGTTCTGTTTAAAGAACAAAGTTGGGGAACAGGGAGAAACGGGGGGACAGTGCCTACAATTTGTGAGGTGCACATGTGTTTTAATATTGTCCATCGTGTCAGCGTGCCACAGATGTTCTCTGGTCCAGTGTTGGGCATGAGCATCCGATTCACTGGCCTAGAGGACTGTTGTGCTGTGCTTCGTTTGTATTTACCGTGAAGTCTACAACGGAAACCTCCATTTTCACATGGGGGTGAAGGGGAGTAATTCTATATGAAAGTGATCTGATGTATGAAGTTCAAAAGAATAGTAGATTGAGAATAAGGAGCTGTGAGATATTTTTCTACGTTGTGATTCTCTTTGCCGACTCCGCCAAGCCCTGGCCACCGCCTGTGGTCAGGGGCCACCAGGTCACACCGACGGCCGCCTCCCTCCCGGGCCCGCACAGTGCTGGGGCATCACAGGTGCATGGCACAAGCGGAAGGAAGGGCATGAGCTTGGAGGCGTGGAGAGTAAGAGAACCTTCCAAAGCAGAACCTGACCACACAGCTCGGGAGCTGCTAATTTGAGGTCCTACCTCTTGTCACGTAAACACTTGGGATGTGTGTTCGGGTACTTTGGGCTTCACGAAACTCTGCATTTGTATGTTCAATAGACAGGCGAACCCTCTGCCTTGAAGGAAGCCTCTACTTCCTGCGGAATATTTACTCTCGTTTTTAATATTTTTTTATTTTTTGAGGTACATCAACTTTTGGGTTCTGGCTTTTAGGGGATTCAGAAAACAGGTGGACCCGCCAACCAACCAACCAACTAGACTTTATATTTTGTTTTATATTTCACACAACCAACGGAACTGTTCTCAGATGGAAATCTTTCCCCCGGGCTCAGAGTTTTAAAATACACGAAGACAGACACACTGTCATTGCGCAGACTGCCGTTCCCGTGAGGATGCTGTCACGTTCTCGGATCTGTTCTGCGGATCTGTCATCGAAGAAAGCCTGGGCTGGGGGGTGAAATTATACCTCTGTGCTCAACACCCGTTCCTGTGCTTGCTTCCCACAGCCGTGCCTTTTTCAATGGCTGCTTCGTGCCCTAAATCTACGGTTAAATATTGTGCAAGCACTTTAAATTTTGTTTGGGGCCCGTAAAGAGGACTGAGATGAGGATTTTAGTTGCTACGGTGCCTCACCGCAATGACCAGTTCTGCTGTCAAGGAAACGTGCAAGCCGAGTCCCCCCTTGGGACCAGAGGCCTTCCTTGCCCTTTGCTCTCACCGCCAGCTGGTAACTCAGTCCCTCCAGCATCCTGCACTGGCAGGGTTTATTCACGCCCTGGTTGCTACCCTCACGACTCAGCTTAAACAGGGCTCCGTCCTCCCATGGGGTCCCTTCCCGGGATTTCTATTTTATATGCAGAGTAGACACAGACTGAAGCCCATAACACATCAGGAACAGCATCATGTAAGAGCAGGGTCTCTACTGCGGGTAGAAGGGGGTTTCAAAAATATTTTAGGAAGCTGCATGAGTCTGAATTTGTTTACTTTACTGTAGGTAGGACTGCAAATTAGCAGCTCCACTGCTGTGTTGTCAGGTTTGGCTTTTAAAGGTTCCCTCAACCTCCACGCCTCCCAGCTTGCGTGCGTCCTTCATTCCGGCAGGTGCTGGGGGACAGGGAACACAGGCACTCGGTGGCTCCTTGCATCCGTAATGTGATATCCCGGCTGCCACACTGCTCCTTGCCCTTCATATACCAGGGGCCGCTCTCGCATGGGGAGTAGCTGCTGCCCCAGCCCCTTGGCCCGGGAGGCGAGAGCACGAGGCAGCCCAGCTCCAGGGCTCCCCCGTCCCTCCTCCCCACCCTCTCCCGGTCGCTGTGGCCCAGGGACAGCCCAGGGCGCTTGGCCCGCTGCTTTGGCAGAGTTGGTAAGGAAGCTTTCCCTTTCGCCTTTGATCTCATCCCAGCCACAGCTCATTAGGCTGTTTCTAAGGAAGACCAGAAGGAAGCAAACAAAGAACTTCCCCATAATAAACACTTGTCAAAGTGAGTTGCCCAAACACAAAAACTGGGGAACTTCCAAAGCCCAAGCTTTCACTGTTTGTGTAGAAATGTATGGTTTACAAAATGCATTCCTGTACTAAGAAAGCCTAGTTTAAGGGCTTCATTTATTTTTTGTTCTGTTCTAGTTTGTTTTGTTTTAATAATGCCATTCCCCAGACACCTAAGTTGCTGTTGTTATTCTCTTCACTGCGGTTGAGGAAGCCCCAGCTTGCAGCTTCAGGACAGCACTTTGGCTTAGCTCCTGCGCCCCTCGGTTCCCAGGAAGGGCAGGGAGGCTCAGTGCCAGGGACTGTGCCCGCCACTAGGAGGCGCTCCCGAAGTGTTCTGGCAATGGCGCACAAACGTGAAAGAATGGCTTTTCAAAGGGCTCTTCCCACGCTGGTCCTCCTGGAGAATGCACCCCCCACAGCCACCCTGTCTTTTCTTTCCTGTTCTGGGTGTCCACAGCATGGGCGCCTGCTGAATGCTGGCTGGGGACGAGAGCCAGGTTGGGACCGGAGTCACTTCTCAGCTCCTGTTCTCAGGGCCATCTGCTGCTGACTTTCTCCTTGGGAGTTCTTTTCTAGAGCCAGTTCTGATAATCTCACAACAATTGCCTAAGGCAAGGGCCTATAAATCCTGTTAAATAGAGTAAGAATGGAGTCATTGTCTTCCACTAAATGCAGAAATGCTTGATGAAATCACAAACAATGTTTTTCTCTCTTTCAGGGGCTGGCCCCTTATTTGCTTCACCTAGCATCTAGACAAATGATTTCCAAGTCCCCTTTATTTACTGGGTTTTGGGGGTTTTTAGTTCAGAAATTTAGGTTAGGATAGAACTGTTAGTGGGACAGCCACACCTCTTGCTCGAGACAGGTCACATTTTACTGAGCCAGCATTTGAATCTTCTCCAGCAAACGCTTACGTGCTTTTTCTGTCGTCCTCCGTCTCTTACACCCGTTGCAGGTTCGTGTGCAGCCTGGTGTATTACGGCCTGACCCTGAGTGCCGGTGACCTGGGTGGGAACATGTACGCCAACCTGGCCCTGTCTGGCCTCGTAGAGATCCCGTCCTACCCTCTCTGCACCTACCTGATTAACCAGAAGTGGTGAGTGTCGACGGATGCTGAAGTATATGTGTAAATACCTAAGTATTTGTCTGTATCTAGTATCTGCTAATTCCTTCCCAGTGATCAGAATTCTTTTCAGACCAAACCCAGTAAGAATTCATTTTTAGTACAGTATTTCTAGGGTTTCATGTGTATGAGTTTTCATGTGGGTTTGCAATCCAACATTAAAAGGCACTGTTGCCTGAAGGTTTGTGAGTCGTGTGTGTGTGTAATTTGTTAGTCTTAGCAGGTGCCATTACTGGCTCTGTCCTGGTAGAAGTGAACCCCATCCACCCAATCACTATCACTTAGAAGTCTGGGACAAGGAACTGGAGGAACTAGAAAGATATTTTTAGTTGAGAGGAAGAATGTACCCTATTTTGCTACTCACTGTGAATGGACAGTTTTGAAATACTTTTTAGAAGCTCTTTTATAGAATACCCTTTCCTCCATTTTCTCAGAGCCCCCTGGTGCTGAGCCCCCAACCACGGCAACTAAGAATCCCATCTGTGTGAGGCAGGAACCAGCTGGACTGGGCCATTTCTCACTCTCCAGATATCATCATTTTAACCGAAAACAGCATTCCTTGAGCATTGCACTCCACGCTGTGGTCTTGAGCTGAGCACATTTTGCAGGGTGGGTTTGGATTCTGCTCAGCTGAAGGCTTTTCTCCGGGAGGTGGCACTCTGCTGACCCCTCCGTTGGTGACAAAGATGATTCTCGTCGCGGTCTAAGAGCTGGGTGAGGCAGCTTATTCAGAAATCTGTCCCCAACATCCCCAGCGTGCCAAACACCCCTCCTTTGTGCTGGTACGGCTTCCCGTGCACACCTCTGATGACCATGTAAAGTGTTACAAGGACGCTGTCTGTCCACCAGGGCATCCCACATGACTTTGCATCCCTGGTGCCTGCCTCGCCTGCGGCCTGTCACTTGAAAGGCATTTGGTACTGACTGTTAAACTAGGCAGAGTGACGTGGAGACTCAAGGCTCTTCCATCTCCCAGCTCCTACCACCAGAGTCAGGATTCAAATCTCAAACAGACAGAAGGGATGCTGCCTTTGGGGTCAGGCAGACCTGAGTTCAAATCCCGTCTCAGCCATGTGTTTGGCCTTATAACTTGAACAAGTTACTTCTCCAGACCTCCATGTACTCATCCTTACACGAGGGATGACAGAATGCCCCTGGCAAAATTGACATAAAAATTGTAAGAAACATTGAAGCTCCTAAGAGAGGACCTAGGGAGGTGCAGGCCCCGGGAAAAGGGGGGGTTATGAACATTGACATCTTTCTTCCAAATCTAGAGTGCTGATTTGAAACTTGCTTCTCCCAAAAAGGGTGCAATATGTTTCACTTAATTCTGCCCTATTAACAAGGAAATTTTTCTGTTTGTACTTTTTAAGAGAGAGAAAGGGCAATGTTTAAAATTTTAACTGCTTAAGATTCAAATAACCAGAAATTGAAATGAGCCACAAGACTTCATTTTCCATGTTTTAATTCCATTCTCTGGGAGATGGCAAATATAACAGTACAAGCCTTACGGTGTAGTATTAGGATTGAGTACGATAATAGGCAGAAAGCATTTAAAACACTGCCCGGACCCCACAGTATATAGAGAGATAGATAGAATGATCCCCCCGCGCCCCACCCCCGCCCACGTTATTTAAGCCTGCCACCCAGCTGGTTTCCCTTTGTTTTATGGTGGTTGTTTATTTTATGTCCTGGGCCGCCCTCTCCTTAAAGAAAGATGAACATGGACAATGAAACGGAGGCCATTTCATCAGGAAGGGTGGTGGAAGGAGCAGATGAATCTGTAAGATTCTCCAGCGAAATGTGTCACTGCTTCCTGTCACGTCGCAGGTTTGGTCGGAAGCGGACGCTAGCAGCATTCCTGTGCCTCGGAGGACTGGCTTGTCTCCTTGTCATGTTTCTTCCAGAGAAGAGAGGTATGCCTTTCGCGTTCCCGCCGACGGTTCGAGCAGCACTTCCCCTGCAATGAATCTCAATGCAGTCGAGAGATGACCATATGCCAGGCTTCGTGGCTGTGACTGCGTATTATTTAGCAGTCGTGTGGGGTATAATGAGCCAGATTCTTCCCATTGCCTAAACCGTTCTCTGGGTGGATAATGTGCTTAGAGGCGCCCTATTAATTCTTTCAGGCGATTAAGCTGCCATCTGGGGTGTCCGGGCTGCAGGACTGGTGCTGTTGGAGCTGTTTGCTCGGTGCGGAGGACCGTTTAGTGCTGCGCAGACAGGGGCTCTGTCCAGGGCTATGGACCATGCTGTCGTCCCAGCCAACCACGGGCTGGGCCTCATGGTCACTGGCTGCCAAGGGTGGCTTTGGCACCTCTCAGCGTCCCCATCAGTACTCCCGGCAATAACAACAGCAATGAAAAGAATATTCACTGCGGGTGACAGTTCACATTTTCTCAGCCTCAGATAAAGTATGAGTAAAACACTTTCAGAAAACTTTGGTATTTTTGTAGTTACAGCTTTGCTACGCAAACACAGCTTCAGGAAGGTCCCTCTGAGCACCGCAGTTCACCTTCCCTGAGCCTGTGTAGGAAGTCCGGGGAGAGTGCTGCTTCTCCCGTTTCTCGGTCGGCACACCCGAGGCATGCCAGCTCTCCAAGCTTCGGGAACCGTGGTTTTGGCAGTGACTTTCAACAACAAGGAGGGGGTCGAACAGACTCTGCTGCCGGGGCATAGGGTTCAACCAAAGCCCTGTTTGGGGGGCTTTAGGGTTTTGATAGAGCTCCATCAGGGAGTTTGCACTCCGTGTGGGAGTTACTGTGAGGCGGTTGAAGTTTGGCCAAGTCCTGGGAATGCCACAGAAGAACTCGCTAGCCATCAGAGCACATTGCGGGATGATGCTCCTTTGGTCGTCGCTTCTCCTTGAGCTTCAGCTGTGCCAGGGTCTTGCTGAAGACCCCTGGGCCTCGGGCTCTGACTCTTACTCTCCAGTACACTTGCCATGTGGTCTGTTGCTGCCTGAAATTCTAAGCCGTGAATCCGGGGTGCAGTTTTGTTGATGAGTTAGGACTTTACTCAGTAGGACAGCCTGACAGTGATTTTCAGGAAATCATGGAAACCAGAGAATTCAGTCAGTTCAGCTGTTTCTTATTCTCCAAGCAGATCGTTGCCTCTGCTCATCCCGAAGAGGAGAGACTCCTCAGCGGCCGCCCGCGGCCGGCCTGTGGAGCTGAGTGTGCAGTTCTCTCGGCCAGGGACAGCGCAGCAATGGGCTTCAGGTCCTGGTGGCTTTAGGTTCAGCAGATTTCAGTCTTTAGAGGCAATGTAGAAATTCAAGTTGCTTATGTTTTCAACCTGTCATAGTCCAGTATTCTGTTTGTCATCTAACAGGGAAACTCTTTTCCTTGTTACTGTGAGCGTGCCGGGTCCCACCCCTGCCAGCCTGGCCAGTCCATGCCTTTCCTCCCTCCCACGCGTCTGCAGCCTCGGGTAACCCCCAGCCGAGGACTCTGCTTGGGGCCCTTTCTGTAGAATCCCAAGGACTCTGCACGGGGCCCTTTCTGTAGAATCCCAACGCCAAGCGGATCCAGACCGTCCTCCCTCTGCTCGCTCGCAGTCCATTTTCAGAGAGCAGCTTGCAGCCCTGGCCGGTTGTGCCCCTTGGTGGATGCGCAGCCTCATAGCCTGGAAGAAACTTCACAGAGTTTCTTACACACTCCCCGATGCGCCTCGGGAGCACGATGCCTCTGCTATGCTCGGAGAAGGGGACGTTTAATCTGTTTTTGAGGATTTCCAGGGAAAGAAATTCCATAATACCCTTTAGCAAATTGTTTCCACTTTTGATAAACATTAGACTGTTAGAATAACCCTCTTCCACTGCAGCTGAGCTCACTTCCTTTCGTTTTGCTCCTCAGCGCAGACAGAGAGCAGATGGTCACCCCTTCTGCTTTGGCGCACCCCATTCTGTACTTGCAGGGTTGTCTAGCAGTTTCTGAATCTTCACTTCTTTGACCTCAAAAATATTTGTTACTTAAACATGCTTTGAATCTTCCATTTTTACTCATTAAAATAGTTGGATGTCTTTCTTTGAAATCTCATTTTTAAAAGTTCTGAGCTTTAACCTACATGTTCTGAAAGTTCTGAGAAATACACATCAAGAAAGAAACCTACTAGTTTGAAAAATCCCATTAGCATCTCATGTGAGCTTAGAGAACACACATTTTTTCATGGCTTTTTATGCTCATTTTTTCTTCACTGCGCCCCCCCCCAAACAGGCATTCATTCCCTCCTTTCTGCTAACCCAGGGTCCCCTTTTCCTACCATGTTTTTTTAAAGCATCTTATATGACTGGCTATCTGTGTCTGGGGTACAGATAGAGAGAACTCTAAAACTAGAGGCAGCCGGACAGCCAGGAGACAAATTGTTTGATATTTCCAGCCTGTAGCTTATAATTTTCAGTCTGAGTTGCCTGTCCAGTTCAAATTTACACCTTGAAAGTAGTTCCTAGGTAGCCACTCATTTCCCCCCAGATTGGTCTTTGGTCATCTTACCTGATCTCTATTGCAGCTTGAAGGATCCTAACTCAGCTTACAATACTGCCTATTAGTTACTAAGCATCTCAATGAAGACAAAGGACTAACTATGCGCTGGGTCCTCTCTGCAGGCAGAAGGTATTGCATCTGCCCATTTTATAAGGAAGCTAAAGCTCAGATAGGTCAAGTAACTTGTCTACGGTCACAGAGCAAGTAGCTAGCACACCTGGGATTCAGATTTTGGTATTTATTGAAAATGGTGAAGCTGCTGCTTTAGAGGCTTAACACAGTGCTTAGGGCCAGTGCTTAATTCTTCAGTGGGCAATCCTGATAGGAGTTGGCCAGGCATGGAGGCAAGGACGTTGGCAAGGAGGTTTCTGTCACTTTTAGTCCTGCAAGAGAATCTGAATACTAGGAAGTCACAGCATGTGCTAAACTAGATAAACACGGTTCATAGCTGAAGGGACTCAGCTCGAGTGGAACCTTTATATTTCGTGTCCTTTCTCAGCCTCGGTCTGCCTGTTCTTTATTCATCTGACTTCTGTAGAGCCTGCTATGTACAGGATCCTGTTTATAAACAGACCTGCTCCCTAAAGCTTCTATAAGCTGACAATCTACTGAGGGAAATGAGTGACTTAGGAAACAAAAAACAGACAGGCCATAGCATGTGAGAACTGACAACAAACTAAGCGGTGGGAACTTGAACTGCAGACCATGATAGTAGTTGCAACCAGCTGTCCTCCTGCTCTAAAAATATGTAAAACTGGAAAATGTAAGAAATGCTGATTTTCAGACGTTGAACTACAGGCTGCACAGGACAGACAGTGTCCCCGAGAGAAGGGAAACTGATGAAGCACACCCTCGAGTGCCCCAGCTCAGGGTCTCCAAGCCAGTGTGTGTATGGGGGGGTGGGGGGGCACCCCCCAGTGCTGCTGCTCCTCCTGAATTGAAGAGACAGATGTGGACTCTTAGGAAGGCTGAGGCAGCCAGAATTTGCTGAGCGGAATACTGGCTGGAGAGCCATAAGATGCACGGAGGAAGAATTCCAGAGATCTGCAAAGAGGCCTCGAGTCCTTGGCTGCTTACTGATCTGTGCGTGCATTTGAGGAGACTCCGGAGGCAGGGAGAGGACCACCACAAAAGAGCAGGGGGCGATTCCTGGAGCCTAGCGCGGTGCCTGGTGTGTGTTCTCTTCAGGTAGACGTGGAGCACTGTGGGGGGCCCTCCTGGTTGAAGGGCCCTTCCACAAGGGTGTCCATTCGCTGCTTGCCCTGCAGCACTTAAACAAAGAGACAGATCAAGTGACTCCAGGTAACTCAACTGCATCCCAGGAAAGGAGCAACGATATTTAAAGGATTATCATTATCAATAACCCAGTCCCTAACAATGTAACGTTCACAACATACGGTATGCGGTCCATGTTAACAGGCATGCAAATAAGAAAATACCTCCCACAACCAGGAGGAATATCAATTAAAAACGAAACCCAGAAAGATACAGATGATAGAATGAGGAGATAATGGTATTAAAACAACTGTCATCAGTGTACTCCCTGTGTTTAAGGAGGTCGAGACAAGTATGGTCATAATGAGCAGAGAAATGGAAAGTACAGAAAAGACACACACGTAACATCTAGAAATGAAATATGCATTATGTGGGAAAGCTGCAGAAGAGAGGATCAGCGAGAAAAACATAAAAGAAACTCCAGAATGAAACAGAGCAAAAAAGCTGTAGGGCAATTCCAAGCCTGCCACACGTGTCACTGGAGCCCAAGAGGGAGTAAAGAAAGGATATTTGCAGAGGTCATGGTTAAATACATCCCAAATTTTAAAAAAGATTTTGCTTATTTATTTGTAGAGAGAGGGGAAGGGAGGCAGAGAGAGGGAGAGAAATATCAATGTGAGAGAGAAGCATTGATCAATTACCTCTCATATGTGTCCCAACCAGGAACTGAACTTGCAACCCAGACATGTGCCCTGACTGGGAATTGAACCAGCGATCTTTCATTTTGCAGACCATGACCAACCAACCGAGCCTTACCAGTCAGGGTGTACTTTCCAAAATGGATGAAAACTGTAAACACATGATGAGAAAGCGATTAGTTCATCAACAAGATGTAATAATCCTACGTGTATATGCATCTGATAACAGATTCAGAGTACATGAAGCAAAAATGGATAAAACTGGAAGGAAAAAGAGGCAAATCCAAAATTATAGTTGGGTATTTCAGTGTCCCTCTCTCAATCACTGACAGAAAAAGTAGACAGAAAATAATTAGGGATGTGGAAACTTGAACAGCCAACGGGACCTAACTGACGTTTGCCGAATATTCTGTCCTAAAACAACGTGTGTTCTTTTGAAGTGTACACAGACCATGTACCAAGTTGTAAAGCAAGTTTCCATAAGTTTAAAAGAATTAAAATCTTACAAAAATAAGTCCTTTGACAAGAATGGAATTAAACTAGAAACCAATAACAGAAAGATAATCTAGGAAATCCTCAAATATATGGATTTCAAAAAGCATTCTTCTATAAACACTTGGGCCAAAGAAGAAATCACAAAAAAAAACTAGAAAATATTTTAATTAAGCAATAATTAAAGTATATCAATATTTGAGGGATACAGTGAGGCAGAGAAATTTACATAATTTAAAGCATATCAGAAATAAAGGAGGTTTTTCAAATTAGTGATCTAAGCTTCTCCCTTGAGAAAATAGAAGGCAAATTAAAAAAAAAAAAAGAATGACAAATTCAAGGAAGCAGAGGAAGGAAATAAGTATAAGAGTAAAATCAATGAGATATAAACAGGAAAATGATAGAGACAAATCAATGAAACCAACAGCTGGATGTTTGAGATCAATAAAATCAATAAAGTTCTAGCCAAACTAATGAAAGAAAGAGAAGGCACAGATTACCAGGAACGGTAATGAAAGATGAATGAAAAGCAGGACATCACTAAAGAACCTGTAGGGAGCTATAGGGAACATTATAAATGTTTTATGCAAATAAATTCAACTTAGGCAAAATGGATAAATTCCCTGAAAGATACAAACTACCAAAGCATACTTAAAAACGTAGATAACCTGGATAGCCCTGTACCTATTAAAGAAACTGCATTTAGAGTTGAAAAACATTCTCACAAAGAGAATTCCAGGTCCAGAGGACTTCACTGGTAAATTCTATGAAACACACAAGAATACCAGTTCTTCACATTCTTCCACAACATGACAAAGGAGGGAATACTTTCCCAACCTAGTCTGTTCTACCAGCACTTATCCTGATACTAAAACCAAAGACATTGTAAGAAAACTGCAGATCAATGGCCCTTATTAATATAGATGCAAAAATCCTTAACTAAATGTTAGCGAATTGAATCCAGCAATGCATAGAAGGGGTAATAGTCATGACTAAGCAGGGTTTATCTCACAGATGCAGGGTTGATTGAACATTCAAAAGCTACTCGGTGTCATTCACCATATTAAAAAAGACAGAAAGGTTTTTATACCAGCCTCCTGGCTGGTGTAGCTCAGTGGACTAAGCACAGGCCTGCTAACCAAAGGGCTGGTAGTTTGCTTCTCCATCAGGGAACATGCCTGGGTTGTGGGCCAGGTCACCAGGTGGGGCACATGAGAGGCAACCGCACATTGACATTTCTCTCTGTCACCTTCCCTTCCCCTCTCTCTAAAAAGAAATAAATGAAAATCTTTAAAAAAAGCCAAACAGGGAAAAAATCATATGATCTTTTCATTATATGTAGAAAAAGCATTTGGTCATAACTCCCCACATGCTCATTACAAAAACTATCAGCAACTAGAAATTTCCTTAACCTGATAAAGGGCCTTGAGACAAAACCTATAGCCAACACCAAATTTAATGGTGAAAAAAATGGTACTTTGCTCCCTAAGATCAGGAAAAAAGCTAGGATGTCAGCCTACCACTTCTATGGTGCATTGTGCTGAAATTACTAGCAAATACAGTAAGGTGATAAAAAGAAATTAAAGGAATTCAAATTGGAAAGAAAGAAGTAAAACTCTTAATTCATGAGACCACATGACTGACTGTTGCTGAGTCATTTTGAATGTGATGACCACACAATGCACTCACTCAACCATGTCTACCACCCCCACTGACTAGTACAGTGAAGTCATCATTGTTCACACATGCGCATTCCAGTCCACTCTCCTTGGCTGCCAGGTTACATTGATATCATCATGCAAACCATTCTCGTTATATGAACGATAGCTGGACTTTTTCCTGACAGACCTTGTATACCTCTGATGGAAATGCAAAATGGCACTGAAACTCTGGAAACTGTTAGCAGCTTACTTTAAAATGAAACACACGCTTGCTGCATGACTCAACTTTACCCAAGAGAAGCAGAAAATAGATCTACACAGATTCTGATGTAAATGTTCATAGTAGCTCTATGAATAATAGCCCAAAACTGAAAGGAACCCAGATGTCCATCCACTAGGAATGATAAACAAATTCTGGTATATCCATACAATGAAATATTACTCAACCAAAAAGAAAAAAAAAAAGGAATGAATGACAACAGGGATAAATTTTGGAGCATTGTGCTAACTAAAAGAAACCAGACACACACAGCATCTGCCTATAACCACATTTCAGTATTTTTCTAATTTTTACACTGTGTATCAAATATAACCATTAAATTTTATATCCTCAAAAAAAAAAAAAAAAGAAAAAGAAACCAGACACAAAAGTCTACACACTGTTACTTCATGTGAAGTCTACACATTGTTATTTCATTCATGTGAAATTCTCACAGTGGCAAAACTCTAGTGGCAAGAACTGTGTGCAAAAATGGTGTTTTTCTTTAAAAGAAAAAAGGCCACAAGGATGCAAAATGAATTGAGGTTCTATGCCCAACCTATATACCAAAGTGGAGGGCCTACAGCTGCCTTAGAGATTTTATACGTATGCATAAACAGTAATAAATTTGCTGTAGTCACTGAGTGAATGAAGTGGATGAGTAAGTTGGATTTTTACTATTTGGGGTTAGTTACATTTGACTATGATATACTGAGACACTTTGTCCTGGCAACTCCAGGTGGCTCTGAGAAAGCTTTCAGGTAGTTGGTTCCAAAAACATCAGCTGCATCATTGGAATAAAATTTAACCTCTTGAGTTCAGTACTTTGAAGGAGCCAAGTGTTTGGAGAACTCCCCCTTTTTCCCTTGAAGATAATGGAGTTAAAATTTCCCTTCCAAATCACTCTTGTTTCAAACGGTCTCTTTGAACATTCATTAGCAATAGCCAATGATATCTATTTCATTATTAGATGAAGAACCCAGGTCAGGAATCCAGGGAACCAGCCCAGTGGCTGCAAAGCCTTCCTACACACTAGCTCAGGAGGCCCAGCAGTGCAGCAGCGCCACAGGCAGGAGCCCCCAAGAGAATCAGAAATAATATTCTAACAATCAGAGCTGTCTGAAATGCACATGGTCGGCCTTGGGAAAAAGTGAATTCCCGCAGGTTGAAGTAGCAGCAGCAGACTCCGTTGGCAGGGACAGAGAGGGAAAGTTTTGGGCATCAGATGAGGTGTCAAGCTAATGCCGTGGGCATGTGGCTGAGCCAGGCTCCCCAGATGGGCCGCACAGTGCTGAACCTCCCGTGGGGGCTTCTTCCAGCTTCGGATCTTGTGGTGGCTTAGATTATAGGCTTTGTGTGATGTGCCACTTCAATTCAATTTTCTGTACGGCAGCCCCCTAACCTGTTGTTAAACATGTAGCATGTCTCCATACGTTTCTGAAAGATGCCATCTTGTATGGGTGGAAAACAGACCCGGAGTTCATTTGCAATCAAACAAATGTGCACGTTTCTGTTTGCTTCAGTGCCACCCAATACCTTTCCCTGACTCACTCAGTTTTCTGGCAAGTAATTGATGGATTTAATTTGCCCTCATTACTGGTTTAATTGAAGTGGTTATATATCGAGGGTCTAGATACATATCTCAGGGTAAATGCCAAAAGGCAGGAATCTTTTTCCAGAGGCACCTCATGGCTTAAAATAATATATTCAGTACTTAAAATTGCAAATATCTTCTCCCAAATAGCCTGGCAGAAGAGGAGAAGGCCCCAGATGGTCGAGTTTGGCAGCGCCTGGGCCACTGAATGCTGGACGCCATCTTTAAAGTAGATGAAGATTTATTTCACTGTCAAGCAGGGAAGGTGAAACATATTGTAGAATGGAGTGTATTACATGCTTCCCTCCTCAGACATTGAGGGACCCTGAACACAGGTTCTTTTCACTGAATTAATCCCTGTCCTAATCCTTCCACGCACTTGTTCAGCGCTATTTAGCGAGCATTGCTGCGCATCTCACTGGGGGAGGTGTCGGGAGGGACACGATGCAAACACGATTCCTGCCTCAGCCTGAGCTAACTGGACATGTACTGTGGGCAGACCGGATGCAAGAGCGAGCAACAGCTAGAGGGTGTCTGGAGCAGGCCAGTTGCATGGGCTGGTAAACGGGGGCCGTGAAGGTGAAAGGAAGGAGAGGATGTTGCGTATTTGAGTCATTGAGGGGAAGAGGGGTTTGCATGTATGAGCCGTGCATGCAGTGCCGAAGAAGGGGACAGGCATGTTCTATTGGGCAGAAATGTCAAGGACAGTGAGAGGCAATTACTTTGGTGATTAAGACATCGCTGTTGACCTTCAAGAGTAGGCGTTTTGGGAGAGGCTGGCATTGGGAGCCAGATCATGTTGAGTGACAGGGCAGCCACACTTGGGGAAATGGAAGGTTGGTCATTCCTTGGAGATGTTTGGTAGTGACGGGGGGAAAGTGCAACCGAGTCGATGAGATTTTTTTTTTCCTCAGAAGAAAATTATTATTTTGAAGATAGAAGCTAGTGGGGTGTTTGAAGGGGAAAGGTTAAGTATGTCTGAAAGGGAACCATTAAATTGTCAGATCCCAGATGGGATAATGTTAATAAGGAAAGACCCACAGGATAATGGATTGTATTTTTGATAGAGAAGTGAACTGGCATAAAGTGTATTTTTCCACGTTATGTAAAAATGTTACATTCAGGAACTCAGATATTGTTGATTAGTTGGGGAGGAGGAAGGATTGAAAGTGGCTTCATATTTAAGTCTCATTCCTTTATGATCATTAATATTTTGTAACTTCTGGTAGTAATTTAATCGGATTATTCCTTATTTTTGCAATGGAACACCAAGGACTGCGAACAGAAGAAGAAGTTTTTCTGCCCTCACTCCTGCCTCCTTCTCTAGAAGGACAGAACCTCTCAGGGACCAGAGTTTGTCACGCTGACCACCATTTTATGTCCTTCATTGTTGAACCAGGTTGGGGAAAAAGGAGACGTGGTTAACACCTGTGGTTGATGAACGTTGACAATGACCCTGAAACTTACTTTACTACAATACAGAAGTTTTCAGGGAGCTCTGTCATTCAGGAGTGAGTCCAAGTGTGGTCACACAAAATGACTGTGACCATGTAAGATTTCAAGGGAATAGTCGAATCACCGAGGAAGTATTTACACGTGTGTTGTGAGTGATCACTAAACCTTCTGAACGTGCCTTCACTCTGGTTGTGTGAAATCCACATTAATGCCTCACTCACTCAAAGCTGTTAGGTTGACCATGCAGTTCATTTGTTTTTTTCCCGTAAGATGGCTCTAGTAGTGTTTAGTTGTCTTTAACTTCATTCAAAAAAATTTTCTTAGATTGTATTGTGACAGCTGTCATATCAGCATGCATTAAAAAAAATCAAAATTGGTGAATTTTTGTAGCCATTTTAATATTGAAGATGGAAGAAAATGTACAACATTTTTGGCATATTATTCTTTATTACTTCAAGAAAGGCTAAAATGCGGCTGAAACACATAAAAACATTTGTGCAGTGTATGAAGAAGGTGCTGTGATTGATTGAACGCGTCAAAACTACTTTGCAAAGCTTTGTGCTGGAGATTTCTCACTGGACGATGCTCCACAGTTGGGTAGACCAGTTGAAGCTGATAGCGATCAAATCAAGACATTACTTGAGAACAATCAACATTGTACCATACGGGAGATAGCCAGCATACTCAAAATGTCCAAATCAATAAATTTATTGGTGAAAATGAAAAATATGTTTTTTATTTTACGGAAAAACACTAAGCAGACTTTTTGGCCAACCCAATAACTGAATTATTAAAAACAGCTTTGTTGCACCTCGGGCCTCACAGGTGTCGCCCTTGTGCTCCCCAGGCACAGGTGTGTTTGCCGTGGTGAACAGCCATTCCTTGTCTCTGCTGGGGAAGCTGACCATCAGCGCTGCCTTTAACGTAGCGTACATCTACACCTCTGAGCTCTACCCTACCGTCATCAGGTGAGCTCCCCGAACACACCCCTCCTCCCACGCTTTGGTGGACACGCTGGCATCACCAGGGGTAGGGTTCTCACTGCCCCCGGAGCAGAGTTAGTGGGCGCCAGCAGCAATTCGGCACGTAGTGATTAGCTAGGAAACTGTGCGTGTAGACCGTTCCTTGTTCTCTCGGCTATGGAATTGTAGCCTTATCTTGAGCTGAGTTCCCGCATGTAAACTGAGAGGGAAGTGCTCCGCTCTAAACTGTCTTGTCACCCAAATAGTGCTCAGGTGTTGACTAATTTTGGTGGACTTCCTTTATTAATAAAGTCACCCATCCTGTGTCAGGTACAGGACAGCCAAGGGGACAAAGTCCCTGTTCTCACAGAGCCTACATTTTAGCACAAAATATACATGTTTTTAAAATTAAATGTATTGGGGTAATGTTGGTTAATAACATTATAAAATATACACATTTTAAAGAAGATAATTCCATAGAGTAATAAATATTATATTTGCATATTAGTTGTTAAGATGGCTTTAATGAGTAGGACATGGTTATATTAAAAAGAACATATTCCAGCCCTGGCTGGTGTAGCTCAGTGGATTGAGTCCCAGCCTATGAACCAAAGGGTCACTGGTTCGATTTCCAGTCAGGGCACATGCCTGGGTTGTATGCCAGGACCCCTGTAGAGGGCATGCAAGAGGCAACCACACATTGCTGTTTTTCTCCCTTCCTTTCTCCTTCCCTTCCCCTCTCTCTAAAAATAAATAAATAAAATCTTTAAAAAAAAAAAAGAAAAAAAAAGCATATTCCAGCCCTGGCAGGTAGCTCAGTTGGTTAGAGCTTTGTCCCACTACGTCAAGGTTGTGGGTTCCATCCCCAGTTAGGCACATACAAAAGTCCATCAAGAATGCATATAAGTGGCCCTGGCTGGTGTGTCACAGTGGATTGAGCACCGGCCTGTAAACAAAGGGGTTGCTGGTTCGATTCCCAGTCGGGGCACATGCCTGGGTTGTGGGCTGGGTCCCCAGTTGGGGGCATATGAGAGGCAACCACACATTGATGTTTCTCTCCCTCTCTTTCTCCCTCCTTTCCCCTCTCTCTATAAATAGATATCTAGATAGATAGATAGATAGATAAAATCTTTTAAAAAAGGATGCATATAAGTGCAACAACAAATTGATTTCCCTCTCTGTCTCTCAAATCAATAACAAAAAAATTGGAAGACCACATTCCACATTCCATCCTACGCTTTCCGTCATACCAGAAAACAAGAAACGAATGACCTGAGGGGCAGGGGACAGCTTTGTCCTCACAGAGCTGCCCTGTGAGCTGGGCCAGGGTTCCCTCAGTCAGCACTTCCCCAGTTTTTGACAGTCATTCCAGATGAATCCCTCTGTTTCCTTATCCATGCAGGAAGCCAAATGATTTTTTCCTGCCTTTTGTCCATTAAGAGATCAGATAGTTTGCAGCTGGCTCATCATTTCTAACTATTCGTGGAACCTGACTGTCCTGGCTGCTGGCTGTAAACCAGGGTGACACTTCTTCCAAACTGGGACACATTTGAGAAGAATGTGTTATTGACAGTCAGTGTGGGGGAATGGGGTGATATGTGGTCTCCCTACCTGTGCCCATTATTGAAATTCTCACTTCCTCCCCCCTCCTCCATGCCCACACTCCACAAGAAGGTGATGTTCTTGGTTTCCTGTGAAAACATGCTCAGTCCACGCCTATTTATATGCCCAACGCTTTAGTAGTTGATTAGCGTTTAGATGAATGGACAGACTTAGATCATAAAGCTCTGGCTCTCTGTGGCTATACTTACTGGTAGGAGACATATGGTCCCCAAACCCATAAAAGCACGTGGGACCGGGAATAGTCACATGCTCAGTTCTGCACCCACCTCTATAACTAACCTGCCCAGCAGGGTAGGTAGCAGCCAAACGTGGCAGTTGAAACTTAAATAAATTAAAACAAAACAAGCCGGAAACCCAGTCCCTCACCCTGAGCCCCCTTCCACACCGTCGCCTCGTGTGTCTGGTTGCTCCCACGCGGGGCAGCCCAGACAGAGCACCTTCACGGCGTCCCAGGAAGCTCAGGAGGCGGCACTGCTCGGGAGGATCCTGCGCCTTTCCTTTGGGTTATATGGTGCTAGGCCCACGGCCCCCCAAGGTCTTTCTTATGTCCCTCTAGAACTTACTGATTTCGTACAAGCTTTTTCTTAATGCCTTTCAGGAATGTTGGGCTTGGAACGTGCTCCATGTTCTCCCGAGTCGGCGGGATTATTGCTCCCTTCATCCCCTCACTGGTTGGTTTGTATTTCCTCATTTTGTTTTTCATGTCTCTCTGCTTTGGAAACGCTTGGACCTTTGAAGTTAAGGATCCCTTTAGAGGGAGTGTCTGTCGACGCAGATGAACTCTGACCAAGGATGCCGTTACCGCCCCCTCCCCCCAGGCTGTGGTTGTCTGCTCTCTGTGTTCATTGGAGACTTGGCTGAGACCATCCTTCCCCCTTCCTTTCCCCCTTCACAAGTTAGTTAGCAAATATTTATTAAGTGCCTGCTACGTGCTGGACTCTGAGCTAAACTTTACGTGTATAATCCCATGCAGCCTTCACAGTAACCTGGGAGGCAGGCATTGTTGTCTCCCTGTATTAAAGAGGAGAATGCAGCAGAGAGAGGTGACACGCCCTCCCCAAACGCATAATACCACTTAGAAAAGAAGATCAGATGGGAAATATGCCTAGCAGTGCGTTTCTGAACTTTTTGCCATTTTCCAAAGTTTACGGTCAAGGCAAAGGGGTTAGACTTAAACGACAGCCCGGGGAGCCCTGCGCGCGCCCTGCTTGGTCTGAGCTCTGGCTGTCCCAGCCAAGCTCAGGGAAGAAGGAGTCAGGTTTGGTGTGGCACTGGAGTGCCTGTCCTGTAGACAACTGTCCCTTCCCTGGCGCCTTTCCTCATCACTTCCTAGCACAGGACGTCTCTGAAATGCCACTGTAGCTTTTCCTGCTTTGGAGTTGCGATGCACTTCCTTTTTCTGAGCATCTCTCTCCATGTCTCATGCTTAATTTTAGATTACAAGACGCTTCTTTTGAAGAAGTCGTGTTAGTCCCATTATGTGAAATGTGTCTGACATTAGGGATTTATCGTTCAAGGTACCCACCTTCGGCTGGCTACCGTAAAGCATGGTAAAACTCAGCGTTGGGTCTCCGTGGACTCTGGCTGGGTTGAGAAGGGGCGAGAGTGATGTGTTCCCTTTGATTCAGCAACACAGCCATAGTGTGTGTGTGTCTGTGCACGCACGCGCGAGCGCCCAGAGGTGGCCAGAGGTCGGAGATTCTCTTCCTCCCCGCACCCATCCCTCTCCAGACCTCACGTCCCTCCCCCGCCCCCGCCCCCGCCTTCCCTCTCCCCATGTCTCCTCCTCCTCCTCCATCATCTCTTCACTTTTGCAAAATCAGCAAACTCTTCAACATTACCCAAGGGGCCATCTTCACTAGCAGTGGCCAGGCCCTCAGCATGTGGAAGCCCAACCCAGGGAGAGAATGCCGAGCAGCTGCCGTGCAGGAATTCGAGCATGTGGGTCAGCTCGGGAAGGCCCCGGGGCAACATCCTGCAGGGACAGTTTCTCCTGTGTTATCTTTGAACCTGCTTTGGTTTAAAGAAACTAAATTTTCCTGAAAATATCTTTTGGATCTCTGAGGCGAGTGCTTGAATCGCTGGCCCTCAACCATGCTCAGTTCAGGTAGTTTCCACCTGCGGGTCCGTGCAGGGTGCTTTCGGCGTGTCTTGTTCTTTTCGAGATGCGTGTACCCCTCACCCCTCTGCCTCTCAGGAATGCTGCTAAGCGAATCCCTGAGCCTGTACGGGATCGTGTGGCTGATGCCAGGGTTGAGAAGGTTAAAGTTCATCATCGGCAAATGTTTGGGGCATTTCCCCAGCAAAGACTACATGGAGATCACTGTGTTATAAGCTGCCCACCTGGAACGGAAGCTGAGCACCAGGTTCCCCGTGAACTCGGGCCATGGGGGCCTGGACTGCCCCTCCCACAATGGACGCCCCACGCCTAACACTGCAGGCTGCTCGTTCCCCAGCTGCCGTGTTATTTACTTGCTCCCATCTGTGTGCCCGAGGGACCACTGATCCCCCAGGGTGATTCTCTTTCGGGAAAGAGGTGGTTTATAGTGGCTTCCAGTGGGAAGGCCTGAACTGGGTTGTACACAGGGCAGGTCCTCAGTCAAGGCTGCTGATGTCATCTCCAAGGAAACTGATGCTGAGTTTTTGTTTGTTTTCATTCTGCTCTCTGCCCCCACAGAAATATGTGCAGTGGTCCTTGCCTTTCGTTGTCTTTGGAGCCTCGGGCCTGACCTCAGGCCTCCTGAGTTTATTATTGCCAGAAACCCTTAACACTCCTTTGCTAGAGACGGTTTCTGACCTTCAGGTGTATTCATACCGGAGGCTGGGGGAGGAAGCTCTGTCTTTACAGACCTTGGATACCCCACAGGTATGTCTGTATTTGTCTTAATCATTCAGAATTACCACTTGAATGATGATAGTTTTGGGAGGGGGACAGTGTGTCTGGTTGGATTAAACAGATTTGAGCAAAACTGCTGGAAAACAAAGGTAGGGGTCTGATTTTCAGAGATTTTATTTCAGCTGCTGATTTTCAGAGGAATAAAGATGGCCGATGATTCATTAGCTTTCTTAGAATACCTTAGGGGCTAATTCTTAGGGGAATAGATGTCATAGAAATACACTGGTCAGTTAAGTACTAGGTAGTAATTTCCATTTTAGAAACATCCTTTCATGCCCTCTTCTCCTTTCGTTTCAGTCCGTGGACAAGGAGGGCGCTTTCGGGAGTGAGAGTGAAGAGGAAGAGTTTTATGATGCACATGAAGAGACTCAGATGATCAAGTGAAAAGCCACCGGTTCCCCCTCCAAAGCAGCAGATCATCGTTTGTGCCTCTTGCCAAGGCAGGCTCTCCCGGGAAACCTGAGAGAGCTGTAGAAAGATGGGCTTGAACATATGGAGCAGGTGCTCAGCCTCCGGACTGATGTTTTCCTGGCACAGAGAGAGCTGGAGAAGAGATTTCCTGAGTAAGGCCATCTCTGCATTGAGGAAATAGATGTGACTTGGTCGAAAATTCAGATTTACCTCAGAATCATGACCTCTGGCCAGACAGCTCAAATCCACATGCCAGGGTGGCAAGCTGACTTGCTTCAAGAAGTTTGATTGGGTTGCTTTTTCTTCATCATGACCTAAAGGCAGATATGTAAACAAGAATTTTTTTCTCACGATTTTCGGGGGATGAGATAAACACCCTTAAGATTGAATGGTTAGGCCGTTAAGATTCATCCTTATACCATGTCGGCTCCCTGCCCTTCTCAGTTGCTCCTCACCAGGAATCTTTTGAGGAGATGTTGGTTAGAGCAGAGCAGAAGCCCTGGGTGTGGGTGGCCCCAGACCCGCAGCCTCACCCCGATGAATCCGTGTCCTCAGCCCGGTTCTCAGCCTCACGGTTGGCTTGAGCTCCGGGTGTCTTCCATCCCACAGGTAATCCTCTGGGAAAAGCCCACGGCTCCAAAGCAGCTTTCTCGGTCAGCGGTGCGGCCTCGACTCCCTATTAGCTCCCTTCGACGCTCAAATTGTGAAATTTCTTCAGTTCCCACTTGTGTCCACCTCTAGAAAACTGCCACCTCAGATTCCAGTACCAGCAATAGCTTCAGAGTCATCCCCAGTCAGTGATGAAGTTTTACGAAGGTGGAGGGCAGTTTGACAAATGACATGCTGAGCACTTGGATGTGGGGGGTGTGGGGGGAGGGTGCCATTTTTAATAAGGAAGAAAATGATCTTCCACAATATTACAATCTGTTTGGTTTTCGGTGTTGTGCAATGCGGAACTTGGGCAACATGTAAGAATTTGAACCATTCTAGTCTGAGATCTGTCCCTACCTGTTTAGTCAAATGGAAGGCACAGTAATTTCATAGGAAGTTTTGGTTTTTCATTAAGTACTAACACCTTGCAAGTAAATCAAAATCATACTTAGTTCCCTGAAGTCCTGTGCTGAAAAGATCTGTTTCCCCACGAAACCTGAAGGTTCTCTCCAGCTGGAGCACTAACCTGGAGTCAGTGGGCTTAGTCAGCATTGCTTTCAGTTGCTTTCCCAACCAGGAAAATGTCTGCATTTTTAGAATTCCCATTTCTACTAATCTCTTAGAGGAAAAGATATCGCATTAGAGTAAAAGGAAGACATGACCATGACCTCCGGAAATCCTGGAGGCATCACCCCAATGGGCTCCAGTACTCCCCGGTCATCGTCCACTTCGACCTCTTGGTTGACCCTGTGTCAGTCTATACCTCCATGTTTGCTGAAGCACGTTTATGTTCTTTATGCCCCTGATCACGTATCACACTCTTCATAAGTAGGGGCCATCTCTACTACTTTTTGTTCCTCTCTGCTGTGCCCAGAACTTGGGCCTAGACAGCATATGGGCTAATAAGTGTTGCTGTTTCTAGCCATCAGGGAAATTGTGGAATGCTTCCCGGGATCATTTTTGTAGAGCCCAGGCAGACCTGACCCAGGCCCCCGCGCTGTGGAATCCAGCTTGTCTTTCTCTGGAAATGAAGAATCTGTCCACGCACGACCAGGAGCGGAAGAGAAGGAGAATTTACGAGGACTCTTAGAAGCTCTTTTTCAACAGTCGAGACGTTAACAATAAAACAGTAAACTGACACACATGTGATTTGGGGTTGGTTGGAGCTCTCTCTGCATTGTTAGAGTAACACATCCCACTATAGAAAATTTGGAAACTAGAATTTAAACACTTTATCACTCGTAGGCCCAACAGCCCGAGGCAACCAGGGTTATGCCTCTGTTCTGGTTGATGACCAGTTAGGAATCCATGTCTGTCTTGGCACTAGGGTTCCCTCTGCCCCTGGCTAAATAAATGAGCATTCTGTTAGTTCTATCCCTGGGTGTCCCTTTTTCCAACTGTGGGGTGGAAGGAGTGGGGGAGGGATACACAGTTTGGACACATGTTACTTAACAAGGGTAGGCAGGCTATCAGCTGCTCATGCCAGATGCGTTGCTCCATTTTGTTTCTTTCTAGATCTTTTGGCAAAGTTTAATAATGATTATTTTTTTCATTCTTCTGCCTTTTATAACAACAGATTTTTTTCCTTTTGAAAGTAACTGTTGAAGAATGCTGGATTGTAGAGAATGTGCGTATGTGTAGCTTTGCGTTAATTAAATTATCGTAAGGCTTTACTTGATAGGCAGCCTATTTATCCTAGGCCTACACTGGGTCAGGGGCGATAATGTCACTGTCTTCCACCCCCACATCTCATCCCACTGGAAGGCCTTCAGGGCCGGCAATAGAGACGGAGCCGGCATCTCCTGGGATAACAGTGCCTTCTGTGGAAATGCCTCCTGGAAAACTCACCTGGGGAACTTCTTGAGGAGGTGTTACTCTTTCCAGAAATACGTCCATGGCAGTTTGCTTGGTTTCTTTTTTTTTCCCGTCATAGATTTGCTTGTCAGGTAACAATGCCCATTGAATACTCCTCTCTGTTGACAGCTATGACGTCACTTGGTGACGGAAATGCTTCAGCTCCATTATACCTTTATGGGGCCACCATCAATGACTGAAACCTCATGGTGTGGCGTGTGATTGTATGTTTAAATATGTTTACGTGTGTGTGTATTTATAAAACTTTCATGAAACAATACTTATTTTTGCTAGGCCTACTAACAATTTATATTTTGTTTTATTTCATTTTGTAAAGGCCATTTGTGAGCCACTAATAGAATGCAGCCCATAGTCTGAAACCCACTCTTCACTGCTCTGTACTCCGAAGGCTTTAAGGCCTCAGTGCCCATTTCCCAAAGTCCTTTTAGCTGGGCTTCCAGGTGCAGATGCGTGTCCATCAGATAGAGACGGAATCTGGGAGGTGGGAGTGAGGTGAGGCCCTACATGGGAGGTGCTGGTTTCTTCCCACTGGGGTCCAGGCATTCAGCCCTGCTGAGTCGGTTTCAGCAGAGATGTTGGCAGCAGGGGCAATATTGATTAAACTCTTCACAAGAGTTTAGGTAGACAAAGAACCAGATAGACCAAAGCTAGAGCAAGATTTCAACATAGGGCCTAACAAAATAATTTCAGTATTCATATGGAAAAGTAAACATTAAAAATAGTCAAGACAATGCTGAAAAACAGGAGCAAGCAGAAGGGATTCGAATCCCCAAACACTGAAACTTCTGAAGCTATGGTCTTGGTGCAGCCGTCAGGAAGTAACCAATAGAACATAATAGAGACTCCAGAACGAAACCAAGCATGTAAAACATTTTTTTTAAAGATAGTATGACAAATCAGTGGGAAAAGAGCTAACTATTCAATTATTGATGTGGGAACAATTGGGTTTCCATCTCAAAGAAAATAAATTAGGTCCTTCTCACCGTAACAAAAATAAATTCCAAATGAGTTAAAGGCCCAAATGAAAAAATGCAAAACTTTAAAACTATCTTAAAGTGATAGAAGGGAATATATTTACGACCTTGGGGGATAGATGGGTTTCTCAGACAAGAAGGAAAAATCACAAATCATTTTTAAAAAAGAAAACATGGATAGAATGACTATCTACATTTAAAACTTCCTTCTATGTGACTAAGTGCACCACAAAGTTAAAAGAAAAGCAATAGGAATAAGTATTTGCAACTTCTGTAAGAGACAAGGATTACTATGCAGAACATATCAAGAATTAGTGAAAACAGGAGATAAAAGTAATAGGAAAATTTACAATAAATGTTGGGCAATTCACAGATGAAAACCTCAGCCTCACTGGAGGATCAGAGAAATGCAAATTGAAACAAAGATATTTAAAGTCCACAAGATTGGGGGAAGTCATAAAATCAAAATTTGAGGACATAAAGAAAAAATTTACTTACATTGATAGAAGCATAAATGGATTCATCATCAAACTATGAGCAGCAGTCAGGCTGAAAATGTGCATATTCTGAGGGATAGAAATTCTGCTTCTGGGTCTATATCATGGGTTGGTTTTCAGATGTTTTGAATGTAACCAATCCTAAGAAAAAATGTTTGACACTATGACACGCACAATATACAAACCTATGTACATGTCCATATATATTTGTGTGTACACAGGGTCTGGCAGAAGTACAGCCTGCTTGAGTGTGGTTGGCAGGGCAATAATATGAGTGTAATAATTTATAGTTTTAATTTGAACATTTCACCTAAAATGTCATAGGGTGTGCTTGAGTGTGATATTGTTATGCTACAGAATCACATGCTTAGGATTTTGTAATTAAAATGGGGCAAGACCCTGTATATAGCTAAAATGATATTTCATAAAATACTTGCCCTTAATATATACATCGCATCGTCTTTTCTATTTTACTTTATAATGGAAATAATACTGGTGAAAACACAAAAGTGATTTCTCAGTTCATAAGCAGATTAGAATATGCAGCTGGAAAAGGTAAAACATGGTACCTTTAGTATTTTCCTTATCACTTGCCTAGTGCAGATGTGCCAGGAGATGTGTGCAAAGATGTTCCTTGTAGCTGTAATAAAACAGTGACATTAAATACCTTCAGTAAGGAAATGTAGAGATACAATTTCATATTCATAGAATGGAATGAGGAGTTCTATGTACAGAGGTGGATGAATCTCAACAACGTTGAACTGATTTTGCTAGATCAAAGTCATTTCAAGGTTAAATTATTTAGTGACTTACTGGAGCACTAGCTAATTAAAGAAATTCAAATGTGTTTTCTGTCATATTTTACCATCAAGATGTAATATTTTCTTGTAAAAATATAGAAGTCTCACTATTATTCCCACCTGAAAGAAGAGTTATTCCTCTTCCCTGTAGGTCTAAATTTCTTTTGAAAAAGAGTTTTGCATCTGTGGAAACATTTAGAAAACTTCTCAGCTGAGACCTCAGAGCTCTGTAGGATAAAGCTTAGGAGAGATTACCTATTTATTGAAAAATGTCAAGGGCAGACAAAGCCAAATAAGAATTACAATAACTTCAGTCTAGACTCTGCGGAACAATTGATTTCAAATAGAATAGATTCTGGTGGAATGGCTTTGCTTCAAAATATAACTTTTAAGAAATGATTGTGTAAGATGAGCAAATAAAAAAAGGCACACGCAACTTGGAGGAGAGTTTAATGAATGACTTTCCAATATGCGGGCAGAGCTGGCAGAAACCACAATGGAGGCGGTATGTGGAAGGAAGCCCATTGCTGTAATTCACACACACCAGCCTCCTGGGGCGAAGCGTGGGGTTGGGGCGAATCTAGAGAGGTAACCGGGAAATACTCCACACTGGGAGGCGTTTGAAAGTCTGTGAACATCCATCACATCAGACTTTTTTTTTTTTTTAGCTAAATTCAATTTGTTCTGTTAATTTAAAAAAAGATTCAGTATTAGAATGTTGGTTGATGTGAAAATAACAGATTTAATTTTTAAATTGAATTTATTGGAGTGACCTTGGTTTTATTAGAGTCTTTAAGTTATTGAAGCTAAGCTACTCTTGCTGGTAATAACACAACAGATTCATTTGCTCCCTAGAACCACTTTAATTGCTATGGATGCATTCCATCATATTAGGAATTTGCTTTCCTATTTGCTATTGCAGGTGGCCTGCATCCATTTAATTATGTATCCAGATCAACTTATATGTGTATGAATGTTAAAGAAGAGGGTCTGGAACACGTTCCGCACTGCCCACAGCCAGAGTGTGATCGGACAGACAGCTTTCCTTCTCCACTCTAATTTTTTTTTCATTGCTTTTAGAGAGGAAGGGAGAGAGAAAAACATTGATGCGAGACAGAAGCACTAATTGGTTGCCTCCTGTATGCATCCAGACCAGGGTTTGTACCTATCCAGACTGGGTTGGGGGGAGGCGTCCATGCGCCTGTGCCCATACTGGGGATTGAACCCACAACCTAGGTATGTGCCCTGAGCGGGAATCGAACTCACAACCTTTCAGTTATGGGACAATGCTCCAACCAACTGAGCCACACAGGTCAGGGCATCCACTCTAATTTTTGTTTTTCACTTTGCTGATAACTTTTTAAAAATTTCCCTAAATTTACTAGAAGGACATCGGTTAATAAGATTATATAGGTTTCAATTCTATAATACATCATCTGTACATTGCATTGTATTTTCACCATCCAAAGTCAAATCTTCTGTCACCGTATATTTGACTCCCTTCACCCTTTACTACCTCCCCCAACCCTGTTTCCCTTTGGTAAGCACCATACTCTTGTCTGTGTCTATGAGTTTTTGTACTAACTTTCTGTTTCATAGCCCGCATGTGAGTGGAATCCTATGGTTCTCGACTTTTTCCTTCTGACTTACTTTGCTCAGCCCAGTGCAGTGGCAGCGTGCAGTAGGAAAAAAGAAAGATGTGTACCTGGCGTTCATAGAGTTATGATCTAGTGAGGGAGACAACTTGATTTATTAAGTCAAATTGAGCACTATGATATTCTCAAGATCAATGAATGGTATAGAAGAAATACTAGCAGCATCAAGGACAGCATCTCACCACACTGATAATCCTTTTTGAGGAAACAGATGGACTACCATCAGCAAATATTTTATTTTTTTAAAGATTTTATTTATTTTATCTTTAGAGAGGAAGGGAAGGAGAGAGAGAGGGAGAGAAATATCAATGTGTAGTTGCCTCTCATGTGTCCCCTGCTGGGAACTGGCCTGCAACCCAGGCATGTGCCCTGACTGGGAATTGAACCACGATCCTCTGGTTCACAGGCCCGCGCTCAATCCACTGAGCCACACCAGCCAGGGCTCATCAGCAAATATTTTAAAGTCTCACATCTCCACCCTTATTTCCTTGAAAATTCATGATAGAAAAACAAGGATCGGCAATGAATTATGTCTATCATGTGCCTGCTTCTAATGCAACATAGTTACATTGGCAAACTTCATTCCAGAGTTTATTGAGAAGAAAAGCAGAGAGCAGCAGTTTACCTTCAAGTAATATTCTTCTCATTATTGATTGTAATTAATTTTCCATTATAGTTGCCTATGAGTGGATACTATAACCAAGGAGGAAGAGGAGGATGAAGACCATTTTGCTTTTATAGGAAGAATGGCAGCAGAAAACTGAGGTTAGCAAATGACAATCAAACTGATTTTCCATGAAGATTCCCAAGTTTACATAAGTAATTGAGGGTTACATTAGTTTCCTATTGCTGCTGTTACAAATGATCACAAATGAAGTGGCTTTAGACCACACAAATTTATCCTATTGTTCTGGAGGTCAGACTCCAAAGGGAGTTTTGAGGGGATAAAATGAGTATGTCAGTGGAGCTGGTCTCTTCTGAATTCTCTAGGGGAAAAAAATCCTTTTGTCTCTTGCAGCTTCTAGAGGCTACATCATTCCTTGGCCGCAGCCACATCCCTCCAGGCTTTGCTGCTGTGGTCCCTTAGCCTTCTACTCACCCTGGTCTCCTGCCTTGCCTTATAAGGACCCTTGTGGTGGCATTGGGCCCTCCTAGGCAAGTCAGGCCTCTCTCTCCACTTGAAGGCCCTTACCGCAGTCACATCTGTCAAGTCCCTTTGCCATCAAAGCCAATAGTCTCTGGCAGGTTGTGAGGATTAGAATGTAGGTAACTTTGGGGGCCGGTGTTTAGCCTACCACAGGTGCCTATGTGCATCAGGGAGGGATCCTAACCGGATGGGACCTGCTGGAGTCATCAGCGTCTCGTTTTCAGTTTTATAAAATAACCTAGTCATTGTCAGAAGTCAGACCCAGACTCCAATCTGCGTTTATTAATATTAATCTTATTGGCCCAATTGGCTAAGCCTGAAGTCTCCCACTTACTGTTTGCAAGAATGAAGTGCTTACAAATCATTTCATAAGCCTTTGTTTCTGAGTTTTACTTTTACTGTCTCTTCACAACTTCCAGCAGTTATTTTTTCATCAAAATCAGTTCTGTTATCACGATGACCTTTGCTATGTGCTCCTTACCACCCTAAGGTTTCCATTATAGTGCTCAACTTGACTTAATAAATCATGATGTCTCCCCTACTAGTCGTAACACTATGAAAACGGGGCACATGTCTTTCTCCTACTGTGTGCCGCCACGGCCCACGGCACTGGGCTAGCGTGTCACAGGCATCCGAGTGTTTTTGAAGGAATGCATAAATCTTTCCCCGTTCTTCCATGTGAGCTCAATTGCTACCTTGCACTCAAAAGCAAACAAAGACTATATCTCATTCATCTTAGTAACTCTAAGAAGGAACGAACATGGTATCTGGGACACTGAAGGCATTTATTAAATTTTTATTTCATCTTTTTTTAAAAGATTTTATTTATTTTTAGAAAGAGGGAAAGAGGGGAGAGAAACATGGATGCGAGAGAGAAACATCAATCGGTTGCCTCTTGCACATCCCCAACCAGGGACCTGGTCCGCAGCCCAGGCATGTGCCCTGACCAGGAATCAAACTGGTGACTTTTTGGTTTGTGGGATGATGCAACCTACTGAGCCACACTGGTCAGAGTGCATTTCTTACATTTTTAAATGAATGAATACCAGACACAAGGCAGTCGAGACTGGCTTAACTCATCTATTAGGTAATGTACTAAAAAAAGACACTCTTCCCCAAACATCAACTTGAAAGGGGGCTACGGATTATTTAGTTCCAGTAAAATCACTTATAGATAACTACAAAAATCTTCATTCCAAGCGAGGCTGAGCCACCGCAGATCCCTGACACCCCGAGGGAGCTGGCGGAGCTTCTGAAGCGAAGCAGGAGCTGGCGGAACCGCTGGCAAACTTGGAGAGACAGATGCTTTTGAAGGAAGCTACCTGGAAGACACTCATGTGCACGGCAATATTATTCGTGGCTGGGATACGTACTGACCAACCAAAATAACTTCAACAGCAAAAACTGTTGAAGGAACCGGAGGTTTAAGAAAGCTCTTCAGTAAATCCTTGGTTACTTACTTCAGCAACTGCAGTAAGCACATTGGCAGGAGTTCAGGACCAGCTCATTGAAAAGAGGGAACCAGGAAGGGTGACAGAAAGGGATACTTCTCCAGACTTCTACAATCAGGAAAATGAGCCCCACCAGGAGGACCCTGAGGATCCGCATGGATCTGCGTAGGGAGCGAAACCTCAGAAGGCTGCTGCTTCCACTTCCTCAGGGAGTCAGCACAGCAGCCATAAAAAAAGAAAGAATAAAAACTGGCACAGGATTGATCTGCAGTTAAACAAAAACCCCAAGCTGACTATTAGAAGATTCATTGGTGCAGAAGCTTCCAGGCCGCAGAGCCCTGCTTCCCTCCTCCAACCTCGCAAAGACACACGTCCCTTGCCCGAGTGCGGGGCCGTCCCTCTGTGCTTTCCCAGACCCAGTGCCTGTGACTCTGAGTAGTTCGTTCTGAAATGTGGTGACAAGTCATTTCCATAAGACCACATTGGATCATTTGCTTTGTGTCATTTTTAGTAGCAGAACTTCAGGAAGACCGTGACATGGTTATAACCCCAGCAAGCTGCTAACGGCGGAGTCTCTCCCTTCTCGGAACGAACGTCCGCCCCGAGACTGTCCGGCCTCAGCTTCATCTGTGATCCATCCCATCGAGCAATGGTCTCTGCTTTTGTTTTATGCTGAAAGTACAGCAACAATCGCATTTCAGAGGGAGGCTGTAAATACCGGGCATTTTCTTATTTCATTTGTGTTTTGTCATTTTTCTACTGTTGTTTTTACTATTTTTACTTTCTTTTGGGACTTTTCGTAATGACTTCATACAGCTCATACCTTCCTGCTGACATATCCAACAATCTGTTTGGCAGAGTGGCCCATGTTCTTGAGCTGAAAGTAGTCGGGTTTACCACAAATAAATGAGGAACTTGGCTCTTTGGTTTTGCGCAGGAGAAAGGTAAAGTGTTTCTTTAATAATTACCTACCTTAAATCTTTCTGAATTGGAAGCAGTTTCCATGTTGAAGGAATAGGAAAAGCTGAAAAACATAAGTTTTAATCAGTCCTTTTAAAATACTTTTATTCTTTTGTATAGATAAAGTATCACAGGGTTTGACTTCTCATACTTTACTTTTAAACCTGAGATTTTTTTTTCACTTATTTGTATCATGCCTTATGCAAATTTTTTCTCCATCTTATCTCTCTTTGCTGGTATTTGCCTGATGAAATAGTGCTTTAAAAATCACTGAGGCGTACGGAAAGGCTGGAAATTGCACCCAAAGCTGGTAACATGCGAGTTTTTGAACAGAGAGAAAGACAGGATCGGGGAGACGTGGCTCCCTGTTCTCGTAGAGGAGCCGAGGAGCTTGCTGATGACTGGTACCAGCCTCCAGGGCAGTGGTGCTCTGCCTCGGGGGCAGGTTGCAATTCACCTGGGAAACTTAAAAAATGCTGATGCCTGGGCCCCACCCCCAGAAACTCTGGGCCAGGGTGCAGTCCAGTTACAGGGATTTCGTTTCAAGACTCCCTGGGATTCTGATAGGAAGCCAAGTTAGGAATTACTGCACTGCAGGGTGGCTAGTGCGATTTAAACCCTGTGTTGTGAATCCGTCTAAGGGATGAGGTTTGGGGATGAGTCAACAGGATGTTCTTTGACTCTATTGAGTCCTTAGTCCTTATGCCTATATCTCTGTTAGAAAAAAAAAAAAATGTTCCATTTGTGATAATATTGGTAGAGCTGAATGCGGGTGGTGTTGATTATCAAGACAATTCTACCTTGTCTGTGCAAAAGCTTTCACTCTTGTTCTCAAATAAACCTTTTTTTTTTCTTTCTTTTTTTCTTTATTTTGGACTCTGGGCTGTTTAGATGTCTTTGGCTATATCTTTGGTAGCAGAACCCTAATGTCAGGGTTTTTAAGGAAATAGTTTCTTATGTTTAGGTTGTTCCTTTACAAAATGATAAAACAATGGAAACCAGGAAAAAAAAAAACCTTCATTCCAACTTAACTTTTTTATTTCCTAATGTCGCCATTTTGTGCAAAATTAGAGTTAGGATTAGAATACATTCAAGAAAGAAATGGTCCCTTTTAACAAGGGCTCAGATTGCTACATTGAAAATGGAGGTAAGCAAAGAAGGATTGATTATTAAATAATAATCTTGTCTGTGTACTTACAGGCATTACTAAAGTACCATTCACCCTATTTAATTGTAGAATAAATGAATTTGATGGTTTTTAAACTGAGACCTCTCCCTGCCCCACAGGGAGGCAGCTTGCCCATCCCATGAAGTTATTCTTGAGAGGGATTTTTGGCATAACCATCAATGTTATAACATTCAGTTCTCTTGAAATAACTCATCCAATGGAAACAACAGTAAAAACTTGGGAAATGCTGTCAATTAGATTCCAAGAACTTGAGGGATCAGCACCTTAAGAAAAAAAAATCATAAGGTATTGGATCAATGTCTCATTTTCCTGTTTGCTGGGTAGCTGAGACGCTGGCTCTCCTATGTCGACTGAGATACAGGCCGCCTTTGATGTAGCAGAGGGATGCTTTGTCAGGGCAGCGAGTGAATGCCTGGAAACAGTTGGAAGTAATGCCTAAAGGGGAAGTTGGACAGTTATGCTAGTTGAATTTATGTTTCCATGCTGTCACATCTCAGAAGAAGCTATTTATTTGTTGGTGAGTAAGTTTCAAAACATCCTCAAGCAGAAATAGCATAGCGGACATATTTCTCTCAGTGGAAGAATTTACGACCTTCCCAATCCAGCCGTCAGGAGAGGGGTGAGAGTTGATAAGGATCGAGCCTAGGACTCTGACTGCTTGGAGGCCTGGGGCAATAGCAGAGAATTTGGTGGGGGGTGGGGGGGGAATTTTGGGAGGAAAGTGCAAAGTTCATGTTCTTTTTCTCTTGTGCAACAAAGTCCTTGATTTAAGCAGAGGAATAGAATCTTTAATGAGTTTAGGGGACAAAGGTGTGGTGAGAAATGCTGTGGCCACCGATCCTTTGTTCACCTTTGAGTTTCCTTCCGAGTATTTCAAACGACCCCACAGAGCTTCAAGTTTATTGCAGGAAGATGTGCACAAAACATTCAAAAGATTTTCTTAACCAGTTTCTACTAGTTGAGAGATTATTTCAGGACAGGAAAAAATTACATTTATTTATTAATCAAACATTTTGAGTACCTGCTATGTACTTCTCCCTAATCTAGGCGCTGGGCTGAGGGAGATACCGTGTACTGAGCACTGTCCTAGACAGCTGATATTCCTCGGCACATCCAGTCCTCGGAAGAAGACTCTGAAATGTGTACTGTTGATTCCGCTTTGTGGATCAGAAAACTAAGGCCCTAACTGAGCAGCTTTCCCCACATTAAACAACTAATACTAACTGGCAAAGCCTGGGTGATCTGACTTCAGATGTCACTTCTTTAAGTGACTGTGCTACACCGCTGTGCTTCTTGCGGGGTTCTTGAATTTCAGCCAGGCCTGATTTCTCTGAGGGTTGTTTGATGGCAATAATGCTATTGACGGAGGTGCTAACTGCCGTGCATTAAGGATCGTGCACCGTGTTACCATGTTAAATACATTCGTTTTATGGTTATGTCATACATTCTCACAACAACTCTGTTGGGTTAATAATCCCTCCTCTGTTGATAAAAACAATGAAGCTTACAGGCATTAAATAGCTTCCTCAAGGTCACAGCTAGCAAGTGGCAGTGCAAAGTCTAGGTCCTGTTTTGTCTTTTGTCAAGGCCATGCCTCTGACATGCTTCCTGTGAAAGGGAGCTGCTTCCCGGAGAAGAGGGGACGCTGCTCTCCCAAGGACTGTTAGAAATGGTCCCACTTTCTCCCTGGCTTTCAGGCCAAGAACAGGAGGCTGAGAAGAGCAGATGCTGGTGGAATCCTGGCGAAGCCAGGGCCCGGGTGTTTTGATAAGGCTCCTCATGGGGGCGGATCATTTTAAGAAGGATTCTAAGTTAATGATCCTCTCTGTATTTTAGAACCATTGAGATTTTGTCTTAACAATTCAACCAGTGGAGAAATACATTTGTAAATCACTAATACGGATTGAGAAGCTTGTCAGGATTCAGACTTCATGTTAGTGGGACAAATCCAGCTACCTTACAGGAGAAGATGGAAAAAATTCTCTATCTCTGGGGTGCCCTTTGGGTTTACTTTCATTTTTCACTTTAAGGCAACTATTAACCTACCATTCCACCAAATACATTCCAGAAAAGTTCACTGAGAGCCTACTGTGTGCCAGGCACTGCAGTAGAATTGGAAGTGTCCAAGCTTAGTGAGCTGGGTCCCTCCAGCTCTGAGCCATCTCAGACCCTAAGTGGCACATGGGGTGGTGTGAGGTATGGTACAGGTGGAGAGTGAGCCTCAGTGAAATCAGAGAGCGCCTCTGGGACCCGAGTGCGGGAGACTGGCCAGTAACAGACATGCGTTTCTTTTTCAAAGACTTTCTTTCTTAAGAAGTGAGATTGCAGGCTGAGTCCCCTGCTAGTGATTTCAAGGAAGTCTAAGTCTCATAACCTCTAAGCTATCCCTCACCCTATGCTTTTAATTATGTCAAGAATGAAAATTAATGAACTAACAGGCTAACCCCTGTTGTCTGGGAGAGAGGCTCGCTGCTGTCAGGGCGGGAACACGGAAACGCTTCCTCTTGTAGATACCCTCTTCCTGCATCGATGAGCCACATTTTTTAAGCCCAGAGCAGCTGCCTCTGTTTACCCCACATCCCCCACGAAACATCTCTATTTGATGCGTAATAACTTGTAGCTTTGGGGTAGTTCCAAAGACATTTTAAGTATCTTCTGATGTCTTTGCCATATCTCACGAATATAGTTTTAGAGTCAGGGAGACTTATTTCTCATTCTTGTTTCCTTTTTTAACATGAAATGCAAATATCATTTTTTATTATAAGTCAAAGTATATTGAGCTGATTACTAAGTAATATTTCTGGAAAATGTCCAACTGCCACATAGGATGGTTTCGATAAATTTTACCACTTAGGAACTACCAAAGATTTTAGAACATGTATTTAATCCAAATTTTTTTAAAAAGCACTTTTTATAAAAGAATTCTCATGGTGTCATGTTTTTTTCCAAAAAATGAAATTGATATGAAATGTTTCAAGACAACATATTTTCACCTGATCCACTTCATTTGCCAACTAATGAAGAAGCAACTGGAGAAATATGACTTTTATGAGACCACTTCCACCCTCTTAATTGCCTTGAAGATTTGTCATTTCCTATAGAATAATGCCTGTGAGCTGACTTCCCCCTTTCCCCTCCCACTTTTCTGAGAACTGCTGCGGTGGGGGAGGAGGCAGGAGCCAGGTGGTGGGAGGAGTGGCAGGAGTATAAAAACCACTTCCTCTAACCCTGGACAAGCGTTTTCCCTCTTTGGAACCAGCCTGAGGAGGGAAGTGCGGGGCAGAAGTAACTGGGGAGTCTGCGTGTTTCCCTCTCTAGCTCTACAGGGCAGCTGGGGAGAGGCAGCCAGGGGCGCTGGCTGCACCATTCTCTGGGCCTCTAGGCAGAGAGGATGATTCCCGAGGCTTCTTTCTGGCTGCAGTTGTGCTTAGTCTGACCAGAGTGCCATCTGTGTTTCAATCAAAGGTATATGAATGGGAAGTAAATGCAGCTACACGATCTGTACACCACCCTTCAGGGCGATGCACAGGGCTCATGGTTTTAAGGATACAGATGTATTATTACCAGACTCACGAGTAAGTGGCTGTTCGCCTGGGTTCTATCCTTTGCCCTGTTTCCTTCCTACTTTATATATGCTTCCTGATCAGTCCAACATCTTCTGCTCTGGTTATTGAGTGTTATTATTTGTATATGATACCTTTTTATGATTATGAAAATGCCAGTAGGTTAATTGTAAAAAAAAAGTCAGACAATAAAAAAAGCTAACATAAAAAAATTAGATGGGATCCCACCCCCCAGAGAAAACCATTCCTAACCTTCTCTCTGTTCACGCGTGATGTTTTGTGACCCGCTTTTTCTCCCACTTGTCAATGTATCATGGACATTTTTCTGTTGTTAAATATTCCTTTACTACATAATTTGTAAAGGCTGCCAAGTCTTCCATCATGTGGATGCACTATAACCTACTAGCCAGTATTCAATTGTTAGCTATTTGCTTTCTGTCCAGTTCTTAGAGTTGGCACACGTCACGTTTCCTTCGGATAAATCTTAAGCACAGATTCATTGGATCAATGGGCATGATTTTTAGAACTCTGATGGATGTTGTCATGTCCGTTCACACCACCACTGTTAATGTATGACGTCCAGATTGCCCACTGCCTCATAAGCCCCATTACCTTTTTCTGACTTTTGCCAAATTATCAAATTAGTGTGTTTGAGGGTGGGAAGGGTAAGGGAATATCTCATTGTAAGTGTTGAATTTGCATGTCTCTGGTAACTAAAGATGTAAGAGTTTTTATGTTAATTAACTCTTTGTATTTCTGCTTCTGTGGATTGCCTGTTTGGGTTCTCTGCTTATTCTATATTGTGAAATTACGTTTTCTAATTTTAAAGACTTGAATTTTTATTTAGTTGACGTTTTCAGGACTTTCAGCCTATGTTCCTCATGCACACAAGTGTAGATCAACATTCCTGTCCTTTTTCTTCCGACTTCTTTTACGATTCGTTTTTATCGTTAACTCTTTAATTTACTTGGAATTTACTTTGGTGTTTGGGATATAGGGACAGGGCTTTTTTTTTTTTTTTTCTTCTGAACAGCTAAGCCTTTCCTTTCCACCATTTGTTCGCTCAGTCGTTCGTTCCTTTTGTCCCCACTGGTTAAAATTCTGCTTTAAATTCCATTTTGATTATTGGTATATTTCTCGCACCGCTCCTTTAACTCAGTCCAGCCCCACCCCTCTTTGTCTGCTGTGCTGGAGTGTCAGCGGTCGCCTTCCACTGAGTCAGCCCTGCTTTCTTGCGTTTTATCTACACCTTGCAAACAGAAACTGCCCGAGTCTTCTTTGCTATGGTAAATCCTTCCATAAATATCCTCCGCCCCACATCTTGGATGATTCTTTTCCTCTATATTTTTAGGTTACATAATATTTGTATGATTCCATGTTAATAATTAGCCGATCTGTAACCAAAAGGACAAATCCAGTTTTGATGTTTGCCAGCTAAAGTTTGGGCTTCTCATTGGATCCCCTAAAATTAGAATTTTACTCCTTGGATTGGAACTTTGGGGGGCAGTTGGTGAAAGTTTGCCTAACTAACTTGATGTGCAAGGATCTGAAAGGCAGCGGTCCGAGCGGGGCTGCAGGCCGTTCCAGCAGGGGAACTTCGTCTTGTCCAGGCCGGCAAAGCCTCCGAACCAAGGTCTGGTTCGCTGAGTTTATTTTTCTGTTTGCTCTGACTATATCTGGGTTCCTACTAGACTATTCTCCCAGGTCTAGCAGGATCACCGGTGTCCTCTCATCTAGAGACTTCCAAGGCAACAGCTAATGACAGTGGAGCCCCACAACTGGGAACTGGGAGGGTGGAGCACCTCTTGTCCGGCTCTTTCCAAATTAGGAAGTATTCATGGATTTTGGAAGAACCCATACCTACCTAGTATATATAAAACATGTTGCATCCTCGCTTTGTCGTTATAGGGAGTTGGCTCTCAGTGTCTTCCAGTTTGTATTGATCTACAGTTGGTGATATATCCATAGTACCACCCCTTAGTTTCAATGTGAATTTAAAAAACCATATACATTCTTTTATTTGTTATTTGCTTGGGGTGGAGAGTAGAGAAGGGTTTTGATGCCTGGGCTTGTTTTGCCATTTGATCGAAGTCTGCTGTTGTCCAGTGGTCTTCGAACGCAGCATGTCTGTTCTGCTGCCATCTTTCTGCCATCAGATGGATGTATTTCTTTTTCTTTCTTCATTCATTCTTTCTTTCATTCAGTATTTATTGAGTGCTTCTCTAAGTACTTGGGATAAGGCGAACAAAATAGACCCAAATCTCTACTGTCCAGTAGCTTAGGTTTATCAGATATTGAAGCAACCAATTACCATCATTTTACTCCCCAGCTTCAAGATGAGCAGTGACTCCCCAGCACCTGCAAGACAAAGTTCAGACGCCTCTTCGGGTGAGGCCCAGCCCTTACCTGGACACCGGTGACCTGCAGTGTCTCAAAGCATAGCACTTTCCACTTCACCCAACAACAGCTAACGCCTCCCAGGGTCTTAGATACCGTATGTCGTATATTTTTTTCTCTTTTAAAATATTTATTTAAGCCTACTTGCTGCTAGGCATTAAGCTGGACACTCAAAAAACAGAGTCTTTCTAATAAATTCTTCCTTCAAGGATCTTGTAAAACTGGTTGAGGAGACAGACAAGTGTATCATTAATTAACAAGCCAGTTTTGATAACTACTATACTATGGGTTAGCAGGAAACGTATAGAGAATGCATTATACCTCCATGTTTTTAAAAAATTTTTATTGGTATATGAGTATAATTCACATATCATAAAATTCATTCGTTCAAAATGTATAATTCGGTGGGGTTTTTTTTAGCATATTCACAAGCTAATGTAACCATCACCACTGTCTAATTCCAGGATATTTTCATCACCCCAAAAAGAAACCTTGTACCTGTTGGTAGTCACTCTCCAACCCAGCTGCCCCCAGCCACTGGCAAGTACTAGCCTACTTTCCATCTCTAAGGATTTACTTCATTATAGATATATGAGATATCTATAACATGTGGCCTTTTGTGTCTGGCTTCTTAGCATAATGTTTTCAAAAATCAACCATATTGTAGCATGTGGCTATCAGCATTTCATTTCTTTCCATTGCCAAATAATATTCCATCATATGGATAAACCACATTTTATGTATTCATTCAATAGTCAATGGACAGTTGGGTTGTTTCTACTTTTTTGTTTGTTTTGTTGGGTTTTTTTGTTTCTACTTTTTGAGTATTATAAATGATGCCACTGTGGACATTCATGTACAGATTTTTCTGTGGATATGTGTTTTCACTGATATTGGGTATAAGCCTTGGAATGGAGTTGTTGGGTCACATGATAACTTTTGAGGTACTACTATTGTCATTTTAACAATGGTGAGTCTTCCATTCAACAAACAGGAAACATATCTCCACTTAAATCTTATTTCTGTCAATGTTTTATAATATTCAATGTACAAGTATTAAACTTCTTTTCTTACATTTATTCCTAAGTATTTTATTCTTGTTGATGCTACTATCAGTGGAATTGTGTCTTAATCTTATTTTCAGATTGTTCATTGTTGGTGTATAGTAATAAAACGGACTTTACTGATTTTTGTACAATTGGTCTTGAACTTGTATCCACCAACTTTGTAGAATTTGCTTGTTAGCACTAATAGATTTGTACGTGTGTGGATTCCTTATGATTTTCTATGTATAAGATCACGTTATCTGCAAGCAGAGGTTGTTTGATGTCTTCCTTTCCAGTATGAATGCCTTACCTCCTCATTTTTTGTTATTTGTTTTTATTTTTGTTTTTGGCCCACTTACTCAGGCTAGAACCTCCAGAACAATACTAAATAAAAGTGGTAAGAGTAAACATTCTTGTATTGTTCCTAATATTAGGGAGAAGGCTTTCAATGTTAGCTGTGGGTTTTCAATAGATGGCCATGTATGAACAGGTGGCCTAACAAACTATTTATAATTTGTTGATAATTTTTTATCATGAAAAGGTATTGGATTTTGTCAAATACCTTTTTTACATCTACTGAGATTATATGGACTTTGTTTTTTATATCACTAATTTGGTAGGTTACATTATTTGATTTTCATATGGTGAAACAACCTTGCATTCCTGAGATAAATCTGATTTGGTCATGTGTATAGTTTTTACTGAATGTTGCTGGATTTGGTATGCTAGTATTTTGAGGACTTTTGAATGTATATTCATGAGAGATATCAGTCTATAGTTTGCTTTTGTTATTTTTGTCTGGCTTTGGCATTAGGTTGATACTGATCTCATAAGTTGGGAAGTATTTCTTTCTCTCCTATTTTTTTTTTTGAAGAGTCCTGAGTGATTAATGTTAATTCTTCTTTAATTTGTTTGTAGAATTCACCTGTGACTCCATCTGATCCGAGTTTTGGAGGGGATTTTTGAAGGGGAAAGTTTTTAATTACTAATTCAAACTATTATAGGTCTATTCAAATATTCTATTTCTTCTGGAGTCAGTTTTAGTAGTTTATGTCTTTTATAGATATTTGTTCATTTAGATTATCTAATTTTGTTAACACACAATTGGTCACAGTGTTCCCTTATCGTTCCTTTTGTATTTGAGCAAGGTCATTGATGATGTACTTCTTTTATTCTTGATTTTTGTATTTTGAGCCCTCTCTTTTTATCTTGGTCATTCTAACTAAGGGTTTGTCAGTTTTGTTGCCCCTTTTAAACAACCAGCTATTGGTTTCACTGGTCTTTCTCTATTATTTTTCTATTTTATTGTTTTCTGTTCTTATCTTTATTACTTACTATTTTCAGCTTTCTTTGAATTTAGTTTGCTCTTTTTCTCTAGTTTCTTCAGGTAGAAGTTTGTTATTGATTTGAGATCATTCTTTGTTTTTAATATAGGTATTCATCACTATAAATTTCCATCTAACCACTGTTTTACATGTATTGCATAATTTGGTATATTGTGTTTTTTATTTCCATTCATTTTAAAGTATTTTCTAATTTCCCTTATAATTTCATTTTTGGTCCATTTCTTATTTGGGAATGTGTTGCTTAATTTTTATGTATTTGTGAATTTTCAAAAATTTTTACTGTTATGTATTTATAATTTAATTCTGTTATGATTGAAAACATACTTTGCATGATTTCTGATTTTTAAAATTTATTGAGACATGCATGTTGTCTATCTTGAGGAATTTTCCACATGCACTTGAGGAGAAGTATAGTCTTCTGTAGTAATTGAGTGTTCTGTAGATGTCTTTTAGGTGTAGTGATTTATAGTGTTGTTCAAGTCTTCTGTTTTCTTGTTGATCTTCTGTCTAACTCTTCTATCCATTATTGAAAGTGAGGTATTGGAGTTTTTAACTATTGTCATTGAATTGTGTTTTTCTCCCTTTAATTTTATAAGTTGTTATTTCATTTATTTTGGGTCTTTGTTGTTATGTATGTATATATTTATATTCACTATATCTTCTTAATTAACTGACCCCTTTATCATTTAAAAATGTCTTTGTCCTTAGTAACAAAGTATGTTTTGCCTGATATTGATATATTCACTTCAGTTCTCTTTTAATTACTGTTTCCTTTTTCATCCTTTAACTTTCATCCTATTTATGTCTTTAAATCTAAAGTATGTCTCTTATAAATAATATTGAGTTGTATCATGGGTTTAAAAAAATCTATTTGTCAGTCTCTGCCTTTCAATTAAAGTGCTTAATTGATTTATGTTTAATGTAATTACAGATAAGTTAGAATTTACATTTGCCACCTTCATATTTATTTTCTATATATTTTTTGTCCTTTTTGTTCCCCTGCTTCTCTACTACTGCCTTTCTTTTTTTTTTTTTTTTTGAGTTAGGTAGATATTTTCTAGCATACCATTTAAATTTCATTTGTTATATATTGTTGACTTATTTTCTTTGTGGTTGCCCTGAGGATTACAGGTATCATCGTAACTCATAACAATCTAATTCAGATTGATGTCAATTTAAGTTGAATAGTATACAAAAGCTTCTCTCCTGTATAGTTCTATTTCTTTCCTGCTTCTCTTTTGTTGTTGACATACAAATTACATCTTTATACTTCATGGGTCCATCAACAAAGATTTGTAATTATTGCTTTATAAAGTTGTCTTCTAAATCATATAGGAGAAAAAAAGACTTAGAAAACAAAAATGTACATTTACACACTATCAATATTTACTTATGGAGTAACTCTTACTGATGCTTCTTATTTTTAATGTAGATTCAAGCTACTGTCTAGTTTACTTTGGTTTTAGCTTGAAGGATTCATTTTAGTATTTCTTGCAGGCAAGTCTGCTAGTGATAAATTCTCTCAGCTTTTGATTATCTTGAATATCATAATTTCTTCATTTTTGAAGGATAGCATTGCTTGATATAAAATTCTTGGTTGACAGGTATTTTTTCTTTAACACCTTGCCAATGTCATCACAATGCTCCCTGGCCTCCATGACTTTTATGAGAAGTCAGCAGTTAATCTTATCATAACCTCTTGTACATGATGAGTCACATCTCTCTTTTTTATTTTATTTTTTATTGAATTTATTGGGTGACATTGGTTATTAACATTACGTAAGTTTCAAGTGTAAAATTCTATAACACATCATCATTATATTGCATTCTGTGCTCACTACCTAAAGTCTAGTCTCCTTCTTCAACTGTGTATTTGACCTCCTTTACCCTCTTCATCCTCCCCATACCCCCCTTCCCTGCTGGTAACCCTGATTCTGTTATCTGCATTTATGAGTTTGTTTGGTTGTTCATTTGTTGCTTTCTGTTTTATATCCCACAAATGAGCAAAGTCATATGGTTCTGGTCCTTTCCCATCTACTTATTTCACTTCGCATGATACTCTCAAGATCCATCCATGTTGTTGGAAATGGAAGTATTTCATCCTTTCTTGTGGCTGAGTAGTATTTTATTGTATATATGTACCACATTTTCTTTCCCCAGTATCTCTGAAGGCTTTCAAGATTCTCTCTTTGTCTTTCAATACTTTGATTATAATGTGTCAAATCTCTTTGAGTTTTTCCTACTTGGACTTCACTGAGCTTCTTGGCTATATAGAATGTGTTCCACTGAATTTAAAAATTCTTCAAATATCCTTTCTTCCTACTTTCTCTCTCTTCTTCTTGGACTTCTATAATGCATTTGTTGTTATACTTTATTGTGTCCCACATGCCTCTGATACTGTTAATTTTTATATATTTTTTCTTTCCATTGATCAGACTGAATTATCTCAATTGACCTGTCCTCAACTTTGCTAATTCTTCTTTATACCAATCCCCTCTAGTGAATTTTTCATTTTAGTTATTATAACATTTCAACTCCAGAATCTTTATTTGGTTCCTTTTATAAATTATCTTTATTAATATTCTCTATATGATGAAACATTGTTTTCATACTTTTCTTTAGTTTTTTAGACAGGATTTCCATTAGTTTTTAAAACATATTTAAGATAGCTGACTTAAAGTCTTTGTATAATCAATCCAAATTGTGGGCTTCCTCAGGGAAAATTTCTCTTGATTGTTTTTCTTTTTCTTGTATTTGTTCCATACTTCCTTGTTTCTTTGTATGTCTCATAAATGTTTTGTTGAAAACTATGTATCTTAAATATATAATGTGACAACTGTGGGAATCAGAGTCCTTTCCTCCCCAGGATTTGTTGATGTTCTCTTCGTTATCAGTGAATTTTCTGAACTAATTCTGTTCTTTGTTGTGTATGGCCACTGAAGTCTCTGCTAACTTAGTTTAGTAGTCAGCTAACGATTGGACAGAGATCTTTTTAATCATCTGCAACATACACGTCTCCCAGCCTTTGCAAAGGGGCTCTGTTGTGTGTTGGGGTGTGCCCGCAACAGGTAGGCAGCTTACAACTCTGCCCTAGCCTTCAATTCCTGCTGGTGCAGAGCCTCAAGTCAGACAAAGGTGAGGGATTAAGGCCTTTTCAGGTCTTTCCTGAGCATGTTTAGAGCCCTAGGAATTTTCACAATATCTTCTAGCTAGCGTCCCAGAATTGTGTAGGAGCCTTCCAAAGCCTCTATGAACATTTAATTCCCCAGCTCTTTCTTTTAGGACATTGGTTACTGTATTGTTTGCCCCAATCATTACTCACCTCTCAGACAGCCATGAAATTAAATAATTAACTGTAATTGTTTTTGCAAATGCCCTTAGGAAAAAGTCTGTTTGTACTGGGAGGGCCCTGAGTTAGGCCCCTTATAGACAACCTCAGGTCTTCCAGGATACTACTATCCAAACTGCGTAATGATAATTCTCCAGAATGAGGTTTTAGGGGAACTCTATCCCTGTTCTGCCTCCTCTGGTGCCTGCCAAGGTGCTAGTTTTCATCATGAGTATGGGCTGTTCATTCTCAAGGCTACTGTGGAGCTAGAGAGTGAAACATAGAAAAAGTTAAACCACCACGTAGCCCTCTCTTCTTACCAAGAATTATTTGTTTTCCTTGAAAAATAGATGCTCTCTCAATTGCTGCAAGACTGGTTAATTTCCTGATTTCTGAAAAGGTCGATTCTGTCCCTTTTTGCAGTTTTCTCATTACATTTATGGAGGAGAGAATTTTTGACAGTCTTTATTTTCACTGACATCATTTGCTTCCATGCTTTTGGACCTATTTTCTATCCTTTCTAGACTTCCTCATGAATCTTTTCTATCTTTCAAGGCTCAGTGTAAATATTACTTCTTCAGTGAGGTTTTCATTCACCTGCTGGGAAATATTGATTTTATTTGCCTTTGCTTGTACCTGTCATCTATACCTATCACTTGTTGTACCCTGCATTGCAATTAAGTGTCTGTGTTTCTCTCATCATTAAAAATGGGTCCTTTTTGTTTCTTTTGCATGTTTGCAATTCTCTGGTCCACACCAGAGAAGTGTTATCTTAACTTAAAAAAGTATTAACTTAACTAAAATGCTATTAGTTAACATACAGCTATTCCAAGAGACTTTACTTAAGGCTTTAAAGTCAAAAGTGCAAAATCCACTTATTAAGAAATTAAAACCAAGTTATAGAGAGACCTCCAAACGGAAGACAGATTTGTCAATTATGTATTCTTCTGCCTACCTTACCTGGCAGTCTTTCCAGGAGTAGTTGGCTTTTATCCAATTCAGGAGTACACACTATATGAAGAATAATTACTATGTCCCCAGCTTGTGGAGAAAAGCTATTACAATTCCCTAGTAATTACAACTATGGTTTATTATGTCTTTAACTGGGTCATCTCAATTAACCCGAAGTATTTATAACAGATATTTTGGTTTAGGAAACTTCTAGAGTAGTTAATTAAAAGGAGTTACGTTGAGCTGTACTGGGCACCCAAGCTGAGGTACAAAGAACTGCAAACATGGTTGCTCTGAACAGCATTTCTTTCATTTCTTTTTTAAATTTTTTTATTTATTGACTTTTAGAGAGAGAGAGAGAGACATCAATTTGTTGTTTCACTTATTTATGCATTCATTGGTTGATTGTTATATGTGTCCTGACCAGGGATTGAACCTGCAACCTTGGTGTGCTGGGATGACACTCTAACTTAACTGAGCCACTAGGCCAGGGCTCTTTCATTTCCTTGTTGTTGGGGCCTGTGTGTGATACATTTACTGTGCAGTGTCCCTCAGCATGGCCTTATATCTTGGGTTATTTTAGTGTGCGGTATGGTTAGACTGGGCTGCGTAGCTGAGGATTTATGTAACCTTGCTCTTACTTGGATATTGAAGAGAAAACCCGGATCTAAGCCGTCCTTGGTGCCTAGAGCCCAGGAACCCTCAGATCTCTTTAGTGCTAATAACTGACTACTTGATGTTGAAATAAGGCCAGAATTTACCAAGAAACAAGAGCATTATTTGAAAAAAGCCCCAAGAGTTGGGGATAAAGGATTAGTCTTCTTGGTTGACAGTGTTCTGGCTGCTTGCGACTGGTTGTCATGGAGATGGGAGAGAATGCACTGGGAGGTGGCTGTGACAGGCACTGCAACGTGGAAGAAGGGGGCTTAACCTACATGTCCTTTGTTAATTGGACTTTGCTATAGCCTTCCTCCGACGGGGGCTTGAAATATCGTGTTGCCTTTCCTGATGCTAAAGAGCAAAATGAAGGCGGTAAAAGTATCCTGCCATTCTGCGGGTGAGACTTGTGTCTGTCCACACTCCGTTGTTCCATGGCCCCCAGGGGATTTAGATGCTGAGGAGAAGACTTGGTGGCATGAAAAATGCCAATATTTATATGATTAAGTTTAGACACTAAAGTCCAATTTAAAGAGTTATTTTAACTGATACCAGTCATTTGGCACTTTATTCCACCAGCTTAGCTTTTTTTTTTTTTTTTTTTACTGAAATGTTTAATAAAGACTCACTGATGTTTAGGTATCAAACTTCATTTACTTCTTTTCTATTCTTTTTTATTGTTGTTGTTGTTTTGTCTGGATGGTTTGACCTTGATCACTTTTACTGAAGGAGCACCTGCCCAAAAGGTCAAATTTTATTTTCTCAACATTGATTGTAGATTACAAACTGCCATAAACCTATGGTAAAAAGCCATGTTTTCCTTGGCATTCAGTTTCCTTAATCATGTTTCAAGAACAAATATTGTGGTTTTGAGCAGTGAAACAGAGGGGCAAGGCCTGAGTGTTCCTTTTAGCAGTGATGCCTCCAGCATGTTCCTTTCTCAGAGAAAGGACAGGGTGTTATCCCTTTGTGGATAAAGCCCTTGTGGCCTTTCTTGGTTTCCTAACCCAATGGAAAACTCAGAAGGTTTTACTTTGGTAGATTCTGATCTGGATGCCTGAATCAAGAGCTCTTATTTTCAACACTGATCATCAGAGAACTTATCTGAAGAGTGCCTTCCAGGCCTTCTAAAGAAAAATAGTAAAGGAGGAACTGGGGTGGTTGGGACAGTGAGCTTTCAGTGGTTCTAGGATTGAAACTTTTGAGAAAAAGGGAAAGATAGAGCTGGCCCAGCTTCTGGTGCAGGTGGGGAGAGTAGCAGAAATGTGTCCCAGAAAAGCAAGAAACTCACCCTTCAGAAGACACCAGCTGGAAGCTGTTACCCTGTCCTAGGGCAACGGGTTGACTGGTAGCAGGGAGTGCAACAAGGACACCACTAAGGTGTCTCTCTGTCCAGCCCTGGGGAGCCCAAGTGACTTCTTCAGCAGGGTACCTTGGTCTGCTGGGGCTGCTATAACAAAACACCAGGGACTGGGTGGCTTGAACCATGAAATTTATTTTCTCACAGTTGTGGAGGTTAGAAGTCCACGATCAAGATGGCAACAGGCTTGGTGTCCCCTGAGGCCTCTCTCCTTGGCTTGCAGAGGGCCACCTTCTCACTGTGTCCTCACGTGGCCCTTCCTCTGTGTATGTTTCTTCCTGCCTCTTCCTGGAACATCTTTCTCACGCAGGTGTTGTTGGCTCACCAAACACTGGCCTTAGTGGACTGGGTCTACCCAGAGGGCCGCCCCTCCTGGTGGCACAGTGGGGACGAAGTGGCTGATATGTCAGCTGGGAGTCCCACAACCACAGTGAATCTGACATAGCCTCCACCTGCAAGGCTGACAGGCTAGTGGAGATGGATAATCCCGGAGACAACTAGTCGCAAAGTACATCATAATTTCTATCATATTCGTGTATTATTCAAAATCCTTCAAAGGCTCCTTGTTGCCTAACAGGGGGAAATCAAGATGCCTTAGCCTTGAATTCAGTGCCTTGTGTCATCTCTCCACACTTACCTGGCATCCTCCAGGTGGGTTGCTGTGACCCCAGTCCCTGCCTGGGCCTCGGTGCCTGTGGCCAGCTGTTACCGTTGGCCGAGGATGCCCGCACCCAACTTGCTCTCTGGCCCGCACCTTCTCAGTGCGCGCTCAGTCCCCGTCCGGGCCAGCAGCAGGCCTTGCTTGACCCATCGGTATAGAGCTGCCAATGCCACCCTTTATACTTGGGACTCAACTCTAGCTTGACCCACTGCAGGAATCGATGGGCTCTTTGTGTCTGGGTGCCCATCACAAGACTTGCATCAAGCAGGAAGGGCAGTGAGCTTGTACAGTCTGCAGCTTCTTTTTAAAATTTCCCAGTGTACTTCCAAGCATTTCTGTTAAATGCTTGCCCTTGAAATTGTGTAGCTACCTTGAAAAGTTAGATATATACCATGAAATGATTCATGAATGTTCTCGTACTGTCTCTGACCTACATATGTTTTTGTTTTTTTCTGCTTACATCTTTCCTGTCTCAGCATGATACATCTGGATAAAGAAAACCCACACAGAAATATATCTACTTTACAGTGGTGCTAATAATATTTTCCAACTTTCGAATGCTTATGTTATAAGATTGGATCTGTTTTCTTTTTTTTTAATCCTCACCCAAGGACATGCATATTGATTTTTGAGACAGGGGAAAGAAGGGAGAGAGAGAGAAGGAGAGAAACATCAATGTGAGAGAAACATCGATCGGTTGCCTCTCGTAAGCACCCCAACCAGGGACTGAACCCACAACTGAGGCATATGACCTGACTGGGAATTGAACCCAGGACCCTTCAGTTTATGGGCGATACTCCAGCCAACTGAACCACACCAGGCAGGGTGGGTCTGTTTTCTTATTATGCAGAATAATGTTGGCAAAACTAGTTAACTAGAGTCTAAGTTGCTAGGGTATTACCAGAGCCCAGCTGACCTGGGAGAAGGGACATGCCTAACTCCAGTAAGTTCTAGCTTTCTGCAGGGGAGAAGGAAAAACAGCCAACTCCAGCCCTCTCTGGCCACACTGGCCCACTTTGGGAGGGAGGAAAAGCAAAACCTGAGCAACTAGTGGAGTTCACAGACCAGAAGCGCAGGCTCACTGAAGACAGAGACCGTATCACGGGCTACAGCATGTTGCCCTGCCCCCTGTGCCTTTCCACCGCATTGCTAACGGCCTATTTCCAGCAGATCCCTTTACCGAGTAATTATGTCCACCTATCAGGAAAAATGTATAAGGAGTATGAAAGGCAATAAACCCAATTTGTATCAGATGTGGCAGGAATGTTGGGATTATCAGGCAGGGAATTTAAAACAACTATAATTAAAGTGCTGCGGGCCCTGACGGATAAAGTAGACACAGACAAGAACAGATGGGCCTTATAAGCCGTGAGATGGAAGTCCCTAGAGAAGTCCAAAAAGAAACGCTGGAGATAGAAACCACCTGACACGGAAATGAGGAATGCCTTCGATGGGCTTATTAGTAGACTGAGAAAAGGATCTCTGAGCTAGAGGCTATCTCAACAGACAGACACCTTCAGAGCTGAATAGCAAAGGGCGCAAAGACTGTGAAAGCAGAACAAAGTATCTAAGAATTGTGGGACAACTGCGAAAGGTGGAACGCACCTAATGAGAACACCAGGAGAAGAAGCAGACAAAGAAACAGAGGAAATACTTGCCACAACAATGACTGAGAGTTTCCCCAAACATAGTATTCCCCACTCAGCTATGGTTTCACTTTGAGTAGTCTCCATTACCTGCGGTCAACTTCTGTCTGAAAATATCAAATGGAAACCTCCAGAGATAAATGATGTATAAGGTTTAAATTGAGAGCTGTTCTGAGTAGCGTGATGAAATTTGGCGCTGTCCTGCCTGAGACATGAATCATGGCTTTGTCCAGGATGTCCCCGCTCTATACATGACTCACCTGTTAAGTCACTTAGGAGCTGTCTTGGTCATCAGCTCGACTGTTTCCGTATATCAGTCGGTGCTTGCGGTCAGGTCATCCTGATCTTACTTAATAATGGCCCCAGGGCAAAAGAGTAGTGATTCTGGCAAGTCAGACACTCCCTGGAGAAGCTTCCCTTAAATGAAAAGGTGAAAAGTTTCTCAATAAGGAAAAAGCATCATTTGCTGAGGTTGCTAAGATCTATGGGTAAGAAAATCTTGTCTATCTGAAATTGTGAAGAAAGAAAAAAGAAATTCATGCTAGTTTTACTGCTGCACCTCAGATTGCACAAGTTATGGCCACAGCGCACCAGGCAAGAAAATGGCAACAAACGTGGTAGGCATGAATCTAACTATCCCAGTAACTGCTGTGAATGCGAATGGTCTGAATTCACCAATTAAAAGACAGAGATTGTCAGAGTGGGTCTAAAAACTAGACCCAACTATATATTGTTTATAAGAAACCCACTTTAGACATAAAGATTAAAAATATAAGGATGGATAAAAATATACCATGCTAGAAAGTGGGGTGGGGCTGGGGGGCTGTATTTACTGCAGGAAGAATGGATTGCAAAGCAAGGAAAAGTTGAAGACAAAGGAATAAAGTAGGATCCTCACATCACCCCAGACTCCTGCCAACCAGTGATCTGTTCTTCACCATTGCAGCTTAATATTTTTTAAGAATGTCTGAGAATGCCAAATAAATGGAATCATGCAGTATGTAACCTTTTGAAAGTGGGTTCTCTCACTCAACATAATAACTTTAAGATTTCTCCAAGTCGTAGGTGTCGATAGTTCACTGTTCACTGTTGCGTAGAATTCTGCGGTATGCTTACACCACAGTTCCTCTATCCAGCCACGTCCCGAACAGTGTTGGGGGCATGTCGGGGGCGTGTCAGGATTCTGACCACCACAAGTAAAGCTGCTGCGAACAGTCATGCGCAAGCTTTTGTACAAACCAAGGTTTTGTTTCTCTGAGCTATAGACCTAAGAGCGGAGTTGCTGGGGTCAGATGTACACTTTGTAAGATCTTACCAAACCATTTTCCACAGTGGCTGTACCACTTTACATTCCCACTTGAAAAGTATGGCATTTCTAGTTGCTCCAGGTACTTATCTGCACTTGGTGTTTTCAGTCTTTCTTTTTAATTTTAGCCATTCAAATAAGCATGGGAGTAATTGTTTCTTATCATGTTTTTAGTTTGCATTTCCCTAATGCTAATGATACTGACTCCTGTGTTCCTTTGTCATCCTGCATCCTCTTTGGCGAGGTGTCTTTTCAAGTCCTTTGCCCCTTTTCCATCGTTACTTGTTTTCTTATTGTTGAGTTGGAGAGTTCTGGGTATAGTCTGGATGCAAGTCCTTCGCTGGATCCGTAGTTTTCAAATGTATCCTCTTCTTCCACATCTTGTCTTTTCATTCTCATGACAGTATCTTTGGAAGAACAAAAGTTTAAAATTTTGAACAGGATGAAGTCCGATTTTTCATTGTTTTAATGCATCTTTCATTGGGTGTCAGTCTAAGAACTCTTTGCCTAACCCCAGTTCACAAGGATTTATCCCGTTTTTTTTTAAACGCTTATAGTTTGTTTTTCATTTAGATTATGATCCATTTTAAGTTAATCTTGATATGAGGTGTGAGCTTTCTGTCAAGGTCTAACTCTGTTCTTATGGATGACCAATTGTTCCAATAAATACCATCTTTCCTCCACTGAATTGTGCTTACACTTTGTCAAAGATCAAATGAGTATATTTGTGTGAGTGTATTTCTGGACTTTCCATTTTGTTCCATTGATCTCTGGGTCTGCATCTTCTCTTTGAGTCTCTTTTAACTAAAAAAAAAGACAAATTTGTCATATGCCATGAGCAGTAGAGGTGGGTGGCAGGATCAGTCACCTGTGTGCCCTAGAACTAGTAACAACTAATTCTCCCCATTGCCTATTTCCTGACAGTTTCCAAATCAGATACCACAGAAACTGGGGTGAGCAGCTCAATAAATTTCCAGTTAGTTTCATGGTATAACCAACGAATAACACCAATGTCTCCTTCTGTAAATGTGCTCCTTACTCTCAGCAGTGTCAGCTGAAAACCGGGCCAGCCTCACGTGACTCGGAGCAGAGGAAGGGAGTAGCATTCTGACCCAAGGAAAAGTTTCAGATGAAAATGGTAGGGAGCTGTGAGCATGGAAGCACCATTCACTGGTTAGTTGGTAAATTAAAGTGTCATCCAAGCCATAGAGGAGGTTTATTACACCAACAATGGGTGTCTGTTGAAAATAGTTTTCTGGGTTGCCTTGGCGCATGGGCTGTTTGAATGAGAAAGATCCAGAATGACATTCCAGCGCATGCAGTACAGATGGACGGACACACAGACAGACGGATGCAGATCTAGATAGTCTCATTTCCTTTCCCCTGCACAAACTAGGGTCATGTCATTCGTACTATTTCATAACTAAAACAGGTCATCTTTGCTGCACAGGAGGCTGGAGTTCGAAGCACTAATCACATCTCGTTATTTCCGTACAAGTGGTAGAGTCTGTGTTAAGTAAATACGTTTTCTCCATTCAGGCTGATGTTGGAGGACTCCTTTTCCTGGGTGTATTAGGGTGATGATTGCTGCTAAGAAATAATGTACTTTTCATTGAAATGCCCAGATGGAACCACGACTTTTACAAAGACACAGGGGTGTTTGGGTACCAAGACCCACACGGCACATTCTAACCCCTGGGCAGCTCTTCAGCAGTCCTGACAGTGTAGGCTGTGAGTAGCGGCTTCCTTCAGGTGCAAACACAATTGGTCCCGTCGCTCTGCTCTTCCTGAGTTCAAGTCAGCTTTTCCAGCATGTGTTCATTGTGCACCTAAGTACAGCAGTGAGACCTTACTCACTATCCACCTTTTACTTTTCTTACTTTAGTGGATGCCTCTAGGTAAGATGGGATTGGATCGTAGAGTGGGAAGAGGGGCCACCCTCATTTACTCATTTGTTCATTCACACATTCCTTCATTCATCCTGAAGATATTTATTGAGTACTCACTCTGTGTTAAGTACTGTAATCAATAAGGTAAACCTTGGCCTTGAAGGAGCTCGTGCTTGATGTATCCTTGATACACCACATGGTCCCCTACTCAGCCTTGAGAATCAGAGAAGGCCCCTGAATCAGGTGGCAGCTGAGCTGATTCTTGGAGGACAAAAATGAGTAGAAACCGTCCCAGAGGGGGTCAGAGGGAGGGGTGAATGTCCAGGCAGAGAACACCGCCTGAATAAGGGCCCAGAGAAGATGTCAAGCTTTTTAGGAAGCCGCAACAATTTCAGTATTACAGGAGCATAGAGCACAGGCCTGGGTTTTGTGTCATCCAGTACTGCTTTGCGCACGCACGCACACACACACCCCCTAGAATATCCAGAGAGGGAATACATTCTCTAACCTGCCACGGGCCCCACACTTTTCCATTGTTCTGCTCCACCCTGTTTATCTTATTACCTTCTTGGCTCATGTAGGCATTTGAATTTGGAATCCTCCACCTCTGAATCTTGCTAAAAGGTCAAGTTCAAACTATCTCAGTTGCCATTTTGGGTGGAAGAGGAAAGGAGACAAGGTTTTTGATGGAATTATGAAGACTAACCCAATGAAAGATCTTACCCATGAGATAAGACTAGGAGAATTAGTCACATATGTTAAAAGAAGGGTCTTTTTCTCTCAAAGAAGAAAATGGAGCATAACAATACATTTATTGATGTCCTATCATGTGTCGGATACCACGCTAAGTTCTTTTATATCAGGCCTTTCTATAAAAGATGGTAGTAATTTAAAGAGATCATATATTTATGTATGAAGTTAAAGTGATCATTTATAAAATGATTTTATGCATTGCAACCTATTTTATTTACAAGGATGTCACTTTAGAGCTTAATGCAATCAAATATTCACCACTATTAATGGAGGGTCAATTATGTGTTAGCGACTCAGCTGCGCTGGGGACACAGAACCCTCAGCGTCTCTGCCTTGCTCTCTGCTGGGGCCTCTTCGCAGTGAGAATGATTATCTCTGTCTGGGCCTCTGAGCTGTCAGAGGTGAGTCACTCCAGCATTGAAGGGAAACTTTGGAAGAATAAGTCGAGTCTGTAACCTTGGTGAAATTGAACACATTTGTACATTTAAGATTGATTTGGGTCAAGCCCACCCTTCGCCTTTCCGGAATGAGCATCCTGGCCGCTAGGTAAATCAGTAACAGGCGCCTGGTGAGCTGGGGAGACTTTGTCTTCCCAGGACTTCCCACACCGATGGTCAAGGGCTGTGAGGAACTTGTCAAACTGCCTTTAAAAAATAATTTCTTGGTCCTCACAACAGAAGTTGTCAAAGCTGGTTTACCTGTGCAGACCTGCATTTGGTGTGAGTCAGGAGAAAGGAGACCTATCTTCTGTGGAAGGAGAAGGATCTGAGTCATCTCAGAGTCCTAACGAGTGGCCTAGCATAGTGCCTTAGGCAGACACTGCTCAGTAAATATTTGCTGACCCAATACCCAATTAACCAGAGATCTGTATCTGCAAAGAAAGCTGTCTTTTCCAATCTGTCAGAGGCCACTGTATTTGTGACTGCCCTGTATTCGGAACCTCGGAGTAAGAAACTAGGGTTGTGTTTATATATACAACGCCCCTATTTCTCGGTTCTGGCATCCAGGTAAAAATAGACTATAGTAAGTCACCTGAGCACGTGCTTCTTCCTTCCTCTCCCAGGCACCTCCGTTGGCCCTGTTTTCCCTCCTCATGCCTGGCAACTGTCACTGGCCCCAGCACAGGAGAAGATTTGGTTTTATCGTTTCGATCAGCTGCGGTGCTGGTGCAATCACAGTTGGAGAGCCCCGGGCGAAAATGACGCAAGTTTGCACATCTGATGACGAGTATGTGGGGTAACCTTAGAATGGGAGGAATGGCCCCGCCAGAGGAAAGGGACTCGCAGTTAACGACTGCAGTGAAGCAGGAGTGAGGACAAAAATAAGAGCACCTGGAAGAAACGAACCAGAGGACTTGGGCTGCGTTGAACATGAGGTGGGTCCAGAATTCTGAATCGAAAGAAGCTCGGAGGGAGGGAGGCTCTTGTTCCGTCTGTGAAAAGCCGATCATTCAGGACACCTGGCCAGTGGTAAGAGCAGCCAAGGGAAGAAGATTGAGAAATATTCAGGAGCATTTGATAACCAGGAAAAAAAAAAGGAGACTTAGAATGACAAATGGAAGAAAATAGAAACATTGAGGCAGGTTTTTTTTTTTTAAGATTTTATTTACTGGTTTTTAGAGAAAGGGAAAGGAAGGGAGAAAGAGAGGGAGAGATACATTGATCATTTGCCTCTTGCAAAGTCCCCCACTGGGGACCTGGCCAGCATCCTAGGGATGTGCCCTGACCTGGAATTGAACCAATGACCTTCCAGTTTGCTGGATGACACCCAACCCACTGAGCCACACCAGTCCAGGCTCAAGGCAGCATTGAGGAGGGTGGCTTTCCCTGGTTCGTGTCAGACTGCAGTTTCACAGAAGGGACCTGTGGAAGGAGGCTGGACTGAACCTGGGGATTGAGGAGGTGGGCGGTGGTGGGTGGAGCACAACAGCCTGGGAGCTCTGCTGCAGCTTTCAGGCCACCAGCACAGCAGGGGAGATATGCGAATTCTGAGGCTGCAGGAAGTGGAGTCGCCCGGGCACCCAGCAGCACCTTGCTGAGCACCCCGAGGTGGGTTCGGAACACCACTCAGAAGCGAGTGGGGTGCCTAGATCACTGTCTCGTCCTGAGATCAAATGATCGCACACGGGAATGTTTACCAGCGACGGGGAGATCAGATCAGACTGGTGTGATTTTATTTTCCTGTAAGGAAACTGGCTCCAGCCAGCCAGACTGGAAGCTTACTGCCTGCGCTGTTTCCCAACATGGTTTGGTTGGGCAAACCAGCCGTGATGGTTCCTCGACTCTCCGGGGTTCTGTTCACAGTGACTTACCTTTTAGGGCCAGCTTTCAAGTGGGAGGAGGGTTAAAGGTCAACAGGTGAGCAGGAGGATCCCTGTCCTGCCACGGGCGGGTGTGCCTGTGTGTGCGTGCCTGTGCAGGCGTGCACTTTCCTGCACGCTAATTGTTGCGCCCTGATCCAGTTGGCAAGCCCTGGCCTCCTGTTTACAGGCACGATGGTGGGTGCCAGGCCGGTTGTTTGGCAGTTTCCTATGTTGTTTATTGTAAAGAAGGTAAATCAGTTTGTGGGGTTTTCTGGGTCAGAGGGCAAGGGGTATTTACTGTCAACAAGAGAAGGGTGAGGAGATAAAAGATGCTGAGCTCTGGGGTGTGCCTAGTCTTAGGAGGAGAGCATGAGAAGGCGGGGAGAGGCCACCTGCAGGGATCTCTGCCCTGGGGTGTTTGAGTGGGAAGCACAGCCTGGAAAACTCTTTGGCCTGAGCGCCAGAGCTGAGCAGAACAAAAATAAGGTTGGACTCAAATTCCATTTCATCAACTCTCCTTTTTAAAGTTTTTTTTTTTTTTTTT